>VDFB02036693.1:0-54340 GCA_007258455.2 Sequoia sempervirens
CACCAGGTGGTTCAGCATGAGCTTAAAATCTTTCAGAAAAACCAGAAGAAATAATAATAAAATATGAAAATCCAAAAAAATCAGAAAGAGGATTGAAAACAGTAAAGAGAAAAATTGTCCTCTAGTGAAAACCGCATGGGCGACACTTTGGGCAAGTACCATGATGACAACCCAGAAAATAGGCATCATGAGTAGAATTGAGCATCTATGTGCACTAGTTTAGGTGGAAGCATCTCATCCCTTCCATAATAAATCCAACATTTCATCCATCTTGTCCATAATAAAGCCATTCATCCATGAACCATTTATCCAATCCATTCTACCATCCATCTTCCTACATTATCTTGATCTTGACAAAGTTTGGTGCACACTTTACACTTGCTTAAGGTAAACATCTTGACATGGATCATTTTCATTGATTCTATCCTACCCAGCATTATCTGAGCCATGAAGCATTATCCAATGAAGCATTCCTCCGTTCAAACACCTTATCTTATCACAAGATAATCCATATCCATTCGTCCATACATACCTATCCAAGCATCCACCCATGGCATTCCATACATTGCTAGACACTGGGGGTAGATATGCACATCTTGCTTTGGGAATAAATATTGGTCTATATCCTCCAACTTATGTAGTGATCTGAACATTGGAAAATGTAAAATCAAATTGGTCAAAGCATTTGTGATCCAAAGTCCAAAGCACTAGCCCATGGCATATTTTGATGATAATACATTCCTTATCAGTCTTCATCTTTCATCGAACATCAATCCAAATAATCACTATCAGTCGCATCTAATGCATGCTTCAATGTCACATCAAATCATCCAAAACATATTTTGTTTCAAACCAAGCTTCAAAATCTTGATCGATCAAATCCAATAAAAAATCATCATCTCAAGATATCCTTGTGTTTCTTAACACTATCCTTGCATTGTTGTGCATCCTCAACAATGTTATCATCATTAGTATTTATCAATCAAATCCAATCAATCCATCATCATCTTGGGATATCCATCCCAATCCTTATGTTGCTTAACACTATCCTTGCATTGTTGTGTATCCTCAACAATGTTATCATAATCAATTCATCAATTAGATCAATCAACCCTAGCTTGGTTTTCAAAAAAACCTAAACAGAGCACTAATATCATCACACATATCCATATCCAAATCATCAAAATCATGTGAAAAATCCAAAAACATCAAAAAAACACTCAAAAAATTAGAAAAATATCAAAACATGGCATCCAAACTACATGTCCTAAGCTTAAATGTAGGAAAAGGATAATATTTGATTATCCCCAAGACATCAAAATCCAAAAAGATTCATAAAATCTTAGAAAACCCCAAAACATTCAAAAATAAAAAATCAAAACATTTGTAAAATCTTGAAAATACCAAAAACAACATCAAAACATTCCAAACATCAAAAACACCCAAATATTTGAAAAAAATCCATCTGTCTCATCTCGCTTTCACTTGAAATAATCAATCATCCATAATAAATTGATCGTCACCTTCATCCTTTGGAAAAACAAAACAAAAACAATCACAACAATCAGCAAAAGCAAGCTTCAATTGTAAAATCAAAATCGGAACAACAAACTTTAAGCATAAAATCAAACTCTTGATCATTTTCAAACATGTCAATCAATTGTATATCAATAGCCTATCAATCAACTTATCAACCCATCATCATCCTATACAATGCATGTCCTAGGATATATCGTTCCGACAATGGGCATCATTTTGGATATCACCTTGGATTCTTATCCTATCAAAACACATCCCTTTGCTGAAGGATATGAAGAACATTGGATTGTTTGCATACTTGATCTTTTCTTTTGATTTATCTTATTGTGCTCATTCCAAGGACCTCTCGATGATATCCGAATGAAGGATTTAGAGAGATAGGAATGGGGCAATGATCATTATTCTTTTGTCTGTTGTGCTTGTTGGAAGTTCTTGTAAAATAACTTGGCAAATACTTGCTCTGTTAGGTGTGTGTATGGAAGGTGTTTTGGGAGCTTGTTGACTATTGCATTGATAGGTTATACCTTTTTCATGTTTTGGTCTGAGATGTTTGAAACTTCAAAGTGCATCCTAGCAAGGTTTTGTATGTCAGATGTGAAAAGAATACTCCTATTTGTTTGTTGAGTCAAAGTCCATCTCACTAGGTGCAACGCCATCTTGGTTCTTTATACCTTGATGCATCGTATGCCTACATGTGTAATAAAACATAAGGTAAGTAGCCCTTTTAAAATCCCAATCCTTGATAAGTGAAACATCATCTATCATCATCATCATCTCTAATAAAGTCTCGTCAGATCATGGACTTGTTGGATCCTCTTGTCATCATCTCATTTCTTCTTTCTTCTCTCCGCGCTAACATAACATCACCAATGCACCCATCTTGCATCCATCTTGCATCCACAAACCATTAGCATACATAAATCTCATAATCATAGCATATCACATCATCCATCTCATCCATCTCACATGCATTACATCATCATTTTAAGTTGTTTAGGATAATATAGATTGGTTATTCTAAGCATCTTAAAATCATCTCATTTGCATCATGCATCTAATCCATATTCACTAATTCCATGGCATCCTTAATCATCTCTTTATCATCATATTCATCTCTTTAATTAAATAAATCAAGTTTATTTAATTATTCTTCTAAAGTTCTTCATTTAATTAAATAAATCAAACTTATTTAATTAAACCACTAACATCATTCCCTTTAGCTAAATAAATCAAAACATTTATTTAACTAAGTCTAAATCACTTTTCATCTCTTTTTGATTTATTTTAATCCATAAATCTAAGTCAAAAGTCAAAATCACCTAATCCCTCATTAAATTAATCAAATTTTGATTAATTTAATCCTAATCACTTGTATTCTCTAGATTTTGCCACTTGCACATGAAAATGCATTTAAATGATTTATTAAAATCTTTATTTATTTTCAACTTGGCATCTTTGGGGAATATTCTCCAAGTTTGAAATCTCCCCCCAAATTGACATGTACATCCAACAAATCATTTAAGAGCTCTTACATATCTCTTACATGTCTCTTGCAAAGGTCAAACTTAGCATTTAACTCATCTTTTCATCAAATTCAAATTTCAAATCTCCCCCTCTTTCGCACATTGACCAAAATGTACTGCTCATTCCTCAACCTCTCACATATTGACAAGTGGCATCTTGTCATTGGTGGATCTTTAGTCCCACATCCTCCATGTTTGGAATTCTTCTATCCTTCTTGGTTATAAATAGAGGCCTCCTCTATTGTATTAATCCTCCACAACTCATCTAAGTTAGCATGCCATCTTGATCATCATCTCCACAATCTTCATAGCATTTTCATATCATTTTCATTATTTAGCTTAGCAAGGATTGGGAAAGGGATTCTTTCCACATCAAAGAAGCACCAATCCACTATGAGATAGAGTTTGACTCTTGCTTTCTTATTCTTTCACTTAGTTTATTTTGATATCTTACTTATTTGTTTGCATAGGTAGCATGATCAATTATTTCATAGGGATGCTCTATTTGAGTTGCTTGATTCAACTAACAATACTCATGTTTGTTTGTTTTTGAGAAAAATTCAGATTTTGACATCTACAGATTGTATCCAGAGAATCCATCCAAGAAGGACATCATCTATGAAACATTAACAATTTACAACACTTCTTCCAACGAAGGCAGAGGATAATTATATTTTTCAAAAGCCTTATTAAGATTCTTGAAATCCACACACAACCATATATCTCCATTCTTTTTCCTAACAAGAACCAAATTTTCCACCCAAGTGGAATGCCTAATAGGAAAAATTATTTGTGCTGAGAGGATATTTTGTACTTCTTTTTGGATCAAAGGTTCCAAGAGTGCATTTACAGGCCATTGTTTTTGTCGGAAAGGTTTTACATCTAGCTTTAATGGGATTGTTTGAGTGATAATGGAAGTATCATAAGTTTTTAAATCTTCATATGTCCATGATATAACCTTCCAATAATCTGAGTGCCTGAACAATATTTCTTTTTTCTTTTGCAATGCAAACCTTTCCTATAAACACGTTTTTAGGATCTTCTTTGATATTCAAATTATATAATTCAAACTGCCCTCTGTCACATTTGGGCATGTCTTTCTATTGGACTATTTGATCTACATCAAACAATATTTCTAACTCAATTAGCCCTTTTAGAATAGTATTATCTTTAGATTGAGCTAATTTTCATCTTGAATTTTTCCATTCAAGCAATCTATTTCTTCAATTATTTGTGCCTCAAAGATACTGGTGTTAGTAATAAATTCCAATATGTGGTGATCATCTTCGAGCACCTACAAATTTGTAACATTATCAGGAACCGAAGGTAAGCGCGTCAGCTCAACTATAAATCTCCTCAAATCGGAAGCATCCAAAGGTTCTAGAGCACTGGCGATAGTAGCTAGAGCATTGGCTCTTTGATTGAATATTTTTGGGGTATGAGTGATAATAAAGGCATCAAAATATTCTATCAAATCCCACACTTTTTGTTGGTAACTAGACAAGCATTTGTAATGAAAAATATATTGTTTCCAAACTTGCTTGACCACCAAATCTAAATCACCAAACACCTTGAGAATCTTGACTTTCTTCTTGATCACAAGCATCAAACCATGAATGAGGGCTTCGTATCCTACCACATTGTTAGTACATTGGAACTATAATTGATAAGAAACAAGAAAATACTTACCTTACAGACTGATGAATTCAACTCTAATTCAAATTCCTTGTTTTTATTTGGATCCATCAAACCTAAGGGTCTAGGTTTGATCCTAGGTAGCTTTGAGCTCAACTTTCTTAAGAGTGTATATATTAACGTTTACAATATGATCGACTTGCATTTTGTATCCAAGTATTTTGGGTTCAGGCCTGTCAAGCCTAGCATTTTATGAATAGTGTTGGATTTCAATTCTATGAATGATTTCCAAGCACATCATGCAGTTGTTCTCTGAGTGTGTAGAATTGTGTAACCTGCAACAATTTTTTTTTAGCAAATTTTCAATTTTCCCACTCTTTCAAGCTTTTATAACAATATTCTTCCAAAATATGTCTCAATGACTATCATCTTCTTCAAAAGAATCATAATCTGATTCGACTAACATGTCTATTTCGAGAATCATCTGGTTATGATTTTCAACATTACACATGAAAACTTCTTCTATTTTGACTCTTGAATTTTGAATTTTATAAACCCCTGGTTCTACATCTATGTATAGAACTTCATTTTTCTGATCATAATCAGTAATCATATATTTCATGTGTGGTTCTCTCTCAATCTTGATTTGATTAGGAAATCCATTCCATAGTAGCCACATATGTGAGAAATCAGTGGCCATGTATCCATTCAAAGTCTTCAACCAATCCCTACTCAACAACATTATGTAAGTATCAAGTATCTAAACAACCTAAATATCTATATAGTACTGAATTCGGGGATCCGAAGCTAGTTGCATATGGATATTAGTTAACCCTCTGACTACATTTACTTTAGTTTTGTCCAGTTAAGTGACTTTCTTCAGGAAATTTTCTAGAGTTAAACCTAGCATTTGGCATATGGACAAAGGAATCACATTAGTAGATGCTCCAAAATCAACTAAGAAATTATGGAGATTTTTACCAAATATCCTCAATGTGAGCAAAAATGGTGAGGACCCTATTTTTCCTTTATAAAATGCTACTTGTGCATCCGCCATAGGAATAATGTTTCTATCTTTTTCCTTAATGGAGTTATCTTTTTCCTGAGATTCTTTAAATTTTCCTTCTTTTGGAAAATCTTCTAAAGTATTCTAGAAAGCTTTCCTGATCACAGGCATTTTGAGTAATTTTGATAAAGAGACACTAATTTTTACCTTTTTGATCTCTTCCACTAAATAATTAGTCAAAAAGATTTGATGAGCAGAATCTACCTTTTCACTTAATGAAACATTTGATGAGTTATATTGAGAAGTCACTTTGGGTAACCCTGGAGTATTACTTAACTTATCGTTAAGTGGAGTATTAAAGTTATTTGGTGGGATTGACATAGTCAATGGCTCTTTGAATTTATTTCCACCATTTACGTTATTTCTCAGGTTATAGCTACATCCTTTCAAATATTGTTGAAAAGCATAAATTTCATCAGCTTCATCCTGAGTTTCATTTTCATCTTGATATGGAAATGTGTAAGTTTCTAAAGTCATGGCTAAACTATCTCCTTCATGTCCTTAAATATGGCTCTTGATAACAACAGGTGACTTAATGCATTCATAACTTTCAAGAACCAAAGTAGAATCATATCCTACTAGGATTAATTCATTTCCTTTAGGAGGATGAGAAGCACACTGTTCATTGTAGTGTGTAGCAGCCAAAAAAATATCTAAGGTTGTTTTAAACTATGGGAAGTCCACTTCAGAATGAGAATTTGTGTTGTGAATTCTACACCAATTGTTCATCGCAAGATCAGCTAAATTAACATTTGACGTAGGTCTATCATTGGATGGATTAGTGTTATCTAATGGTGTGGATATTCCTCCATTATTTAGTTGTGTGTTCCAAGGTCTAGGTGGTCTAGGAGCATTATATGTCTGACTCTCCAAACTTTGATTATTATTCTTAAAGTAGAAATTTTGATTTCTTAATTGTGTAACCTCTGTGGTTAATCTTTTGAGTTGAGTTGTGATTTCCTTAATTTCTTCGTTATCATTGGTAGTTTTGACCTTTTGAATCTCTTGAGTCTATGAGAAGATAAAATTTCCATTAGGATGCAACTTTGTGATAGTTGGGCCAAGATGCAGGACTAGAGCTTCACTATTTCCTGATTGAAAGAAGGTGTTTTGAGGAAACGTTCCATTTTGGACCAAAGAAATAGGAGTCATTGTATGATTTAAAGGGACTCCATTCACACTCAAAATAGGATAGTTATTTAATCTATTTCTACCATTTACAGATGATCCACTTCCAAGGTGTTTCATTTCTAAATTTACACTTATGGCTTTAGCATAGGCTTTTGGTAAAGTAGTGGGAGTATTCATCCTTCATTTCACAAACATAACAGTTAAAGGATCTACTATCATATAGTAAACTACGATGGAAGACAAATTATCCACTACATAAGGTGCTTGTAACCTAGAATAAGCCTTCTGGAACCTATCATTAAAAGTAGTTATAGGTTCACCATCAACTTCTTTATTTGAGAAAATTGGTGATATAACAAGGTAGGATCAACTGGTGTTCAAAATATGGCTAAAAATTGACTTTCCATATCTTTCCATGATCTAACTAAGTTACGAGGCAAGTTGATGTACCATTGGTAAACTTCATCACTTAAGGTATATGGAAACAACCTACATACAACATCTTTGTGTTGTACCCTTGCTCTGAAACATGTATCCTTAAAGATACTGATATGTTCTTCTGTGTCTTTGTGAAGGTTATACTTAGGAAACAACTTGTCTAGATTTTTTGGGAGATCATTGTACACAAAAATATGGATTAGTGACTCTACATTAAAGAAATCCATCATTTTGGGTGGGGTAGGTATAACAACAGTTGGATTTTGTGGTATCGTGCTTGCACTTCCTAACCCTTGAGGTCTAGATGACTTTAGACCACTAAGTTCAACTAAACTTACACGAGGATTACTAGACCAAGACCTAGTGACTATGTGACACTCTAGCTTCAACTATAACAAAACTAAAAGAATAAAAAAAGGAAATCCTTCTAGTGCCAGTTCCTATTGATTATGATGTTAGTTGCACACCAACAGTGTAGATAAATCCTCACAGGTAGACCGTGGGAACCTATCTTTACTTGAAAGACTGAACCAAGACAACCTAAATCTTTCGGCTGACTCAGCTTAATCCCAAGGCTCATTAAAGTTGGGTCTTGACCATATTAGGTTCACATCAGGGTTCATTGTGACAATGTTGTTAATCATGAGGGGTAAATAGTAATTTCCAATTCTATAAGGAATCATGAGGATCGGTGAAAGATATTCTTGGTCCAGTCATTAGACAATCTCATGAAATCGATAAATATGCAATAATATTTCATGAATTTCAAACAACTTTTCTATCACTTAAGTAGATTTAGCTTTAAGCATTCAACAATATAATGGAAATAAAATATTTTCAATAAATTTTTATTCACTCATCTCTTTTTTGGAATATTTTCTAAAATTTAAACGTCTAATATAAAACAAAGCATCAAAAGTACTTGAAAAGTAAAAGAGCTCCCAGGTATTATCCACACATGCCCCACGAATTAAAAAATCAAAGCAAACCACTCTATACTTCACTAGATTGCTTCACAACTAGGCATAGAATGGTGTGAGCTTTCAAAGAAGGGAGGTTTTTTTAGACATCAGGTAGGTTTTGTATACACCCTTAAATGACACAACACATACTCTTGTCTAGCTAAACAAACAACTAGCTACAAAATATTCCATACCATGTGGTAGCTTTCAAATTAGCTTTGATATTGATTAGCTTCTATGTGCATAAAAGTTTTTAATCTAGAATGATTCAAAAAATAGGAAAAATGAATAAAACTTAAAGAAGTTTTGGTTCTTTCAACATCCACAAATTCTGAACTTAAAAAAAAGTAAAGCATTAAATGGCCTTTTATAGGACAAGGCCCAAAAGTTTGAACTTAAGTCTATCAAAGGGAACATAAACAACAAATCAAAATATAGCACATAGAAAATGCTAGTTGTCATTGGAATCTTCTAGACAAAGTCAAAACCTTTGACTTCATCAAAATTAATCTTCAACCCTAAGCTTCGATACTCAAATACTCCACAAAAAACAAGGTCACTAGTATTCTTCAAATTATGGAACAATACGCCTCCATCGGGATGGCGAACAACCTACAAAATTCCTTTTAATAACATATCTTTGTGCTTACATTTGGTATCAGGTATCTAGTTATTCATTTCCTTGAATCGAAATCTAGGTTTGATAACTTTTCTTCACCTTTCTTCAATTGGTACTCCCAAAAGGCATCTAATACCTGATGCATTCGCTCTTTTGAAATCCCTTGAATTACCTTCCAGCTATATTTGAGTTTGACAAAAAAAAATTATATCTGGAGGATATTTGCATTCCTCTACATTTTCTCCATTTCATATTTGACCATGTCATTTTTGCATTGTATAATTTCATCAATGACCTCCTAGTTTAATGACTAAACAAGGTCTTTATTTACCTTTTCAATCCATTCTTTGAAAGCTTTTACTTCTTTTCCACCCTATCCTATCATCCAGGTATCACAATCCTATGATTCTAGTCTTTCAATGAAACTTTTATCTTTGTCAATCAATTTATTGTATTTCTTGGTGACTTTTCTGAATCCTTCCACACATTGTATTAAGGTGTCACCTTCCCAATTTACCTATTTCTTCCATTTTTCACACATTGGAACCTCTTATTCTATGATTATCTTTTCACTTATCAATTCTTGGACATCTATTTGAATGAGAGCCTTTAAACTTCACCTTTCAGCATCAATTTTCTCTTGGAAGAACATGCATTCTCCCTCTATACTTTTAGACTTCTGACACCAACGGTATGCCTCCTTGTATTTCCCAATTGCATATGTGATTAGCTCTTCTCCTTTCCTTACAAAGTGCTCCATCCATTCTTCAAACACACTCATTTTATGGTGAAGTTTTGTGACAGCATCCACCTGCTCCTGTGACATGAGTACTGGATTCTGAGGAAATTCAACCTATGTTTGGCTAGATTGGGCTAATGATACTATGAAATTTTCTAGACGAGTAATTTGTTCTTTTAGCTCTCTTTTCTTTTGTTTACTTTTATGCACCCTCACAACAGTTGTCTCTAAATTCACCTTCATTTCTTCTAAATTATTTCATGTTTTCTTTTATCTGCTACTAAAGTAGCTATATGGAGTGTTCTTCCTCCATTTTCATTCTTCTGCATAACATTTTTTTTTCTTTTTGCCTAGGTTTAGGAGTTTCCACTTCCTCAATTAAGCTCTTGAGATCTAGAGGTACTATTTCTAATGCAAATGGGGAATACAATTCTCTAATCAACCAATTGGGTGCATCTTCATTACTTTCTACCTCTGTAACATTTATTTGTTCCTGATTTTCAGTACCCATAGGAACTTCTCCTCTTATGTTTTCAACCCTTCTTGTCACATTCTCTGAGATAGGAACATTTTCAGTACTTGCTAGCATGGATTCCAAATTAACAGGATTCACCATTGCTTCTTCATTTCCAAGACTTATATTTCCCTATCCATCCACATGCTTAATATCAATCTTTGGGGCATCACTTTCTTCATGTCCTATTACATTAGGATTCTCTTTATTCATCACCCCGCTATCCAAGGTTTGTGAAGGCTCTATACTTTCAACCTCAACCTAGTCCTCTCCTTTCTCTTCAAAAACCTATGGTTTTTTAACATCATTTCCACTATCCCCTAGCGGAGGTTGGGAATCAATTGTATTTTTAATAACAATAGTATCAATGGGAATTTTCCTGTAGTTTCCCTTGTTTCTTTTCCAACAAGTATTTTAGTTTTTCTCACCTTTGGGGTGAGCGTTCCTCTTATAAGTTCTTCTTCTTCAGTATCTATAGGAATTGACCCTGTATTCAACATTTCTTCCACCATTGGTTGTACCATAAGCTTCTCCTTAGATTTCTTCTCTTTTACTCATTCCATCATGGCACCCAATTTCTCCATCTATTCCCTAATTTGATCTTCATTTAGTTTAGGCTCTCATCTAGGGCCACATGAGTCTTTCCCAGTGTTTTCTTTACTGCAGCTATATTGATTGAAGGTGGAGAAGTAAATAATTATGCAACCCTGTAAAGCATGATAAACTCACATACTAAAAATAGTATTCCAAAAGCCATGCTTACTCTAGATAAGGAAATTGAATCATATATTAAATAAAACATCTATAATTGCATAATAGTAAGTTACAATATTGAAGTACAAATATCATACACCAGTAGGGGTGTTACATAACATCAATTTCAATGTTACAAGTATAAGTTTTTCATCAATACAACAATTATATCCATGAAGATATTTACACATTTTACAAATATACTAAGCAACCATACAATAATAATACAAAGAAGTATATCCATATAATATAAGAATCTTTGTCCTCAACCGTCATGACTCTGATGGTCTTTCGCAAGCTAAGGCCAAGAGTGAGGTTAAGGCACTTTTTCCACCCAACCACAAAGTACTGAACTTCCCCAGGTTTCTTCCCAACATGAAGAAAGCATTGACCTTGCATGAGGAGCCTAGCAACCTAGAACGATATAAGCAGGAGGGAATCTCTCGATGCATGTTTGATGCCTATATGCAATTCCTAAACTAGAATAATATAATACTCACATACATATGTGGTAGAGACATATATAATATAAAATATAGGATTTTCAAACCATCTATTTCACTGGTACAGTGGCTTGGCCAAACAATAATAAACAATATGGTAATTTAGAAAAATTAAATTACTATATCTGGGAGCCCACATTTGTCATCTTGTCCTGGAAGTAATTCCATAGAAAGAATAAATATAGCATCTCATAAGCTTGTTTAAGTTTCAGGCATTCACTAATCAAAGAGTTCTTTCAGAAACACATTTTAACTCCAAAGTTCATTATATTGGTTTGCATATCCATCCATATTTACAATCCAACGAAAAAGAAGTAATCCATAAGAAAGTTGAGTTGTTTATATTTAATTCTACAACCAACAACATACTCAATTCAACCAATTTCCTTACATTCCAAATGAAAATAACAAATATATATATCTTTCCATATGCATACAAAATTCTAATAATTTGATTTGGATAAACAATTTCTAATTTGAACAATGAGCACTTGTCTATAACCAATATGCATGCATATATTCATTTCAGAAAATTAATCTTGCTTATACACATATATATGTATATATATACATACATATATATATATATTCAAAATCAAAAACATTAATTTACAAACATAAGTTACATAGATCAAATTGGAGACCTTAACAGTAATTTATACTGCTAATTTATAGAAGTTTACATATCTAAATATATATATATATATATTTGTAATTTAGACCCTTTCAAAAAAAAAATGCAATCACAAAACTAAATGCCAATGAAGGTTTTCAAATTTTTACCAAACTTAATCAAATTAGATATGAATTTTACTCAACATACTGATTGTGTAAAGTGAGGTGGACAACCTCCTTAAGGGATTGCTGCATGTAGAAGGGTAGCACCCATTGGCCTATGGAAGGGTTGTTTCCTTCCACAGCGCATCCATCCCTTAAGCAGTCGTGGCTACATATAGATTTTTAATAACTATTTCTTGTAATAAGAACTTCCAATCAATTAAAAACAACGACTCAAAAGTCTTTTAGTTTGATTTCAATTAGCATTTATAATATTATTATATATATTTGTTGCTATATTCACATAGTTTAAAATTATATATATATTATAAAAGAAATAGAAATATACAGTGAGGTGGACAACCTCCTTAAGGGATTGTTGCATGTGGAAGGGTAGCACCCATTGGCTTGTGGAAGGGTTGTTGCCTTCCACAGCGCATCCATCCCTTAACCAGTTGTGGCTACATATAGATTGTTAATAACTATTTCTTGTAATAAGAACTTCCAATCAATGAAAAATGACTCAAAAGTCTTTTAGTTTGATTTCGATTAGCATTTATAATATTATTATATATATTTGTTGCTATATTCTCATAGTTTAAAATTATATATATATACATATATATATTATAAAAGAAATAGAAATATACAGTCATGATTCTGAATTTCTCGTACAAAAAAATTATTTAAACAACAAATGCACAGTTACAATTGATATAATCAATTGGTTTTCAACAATGAAATTTAATCTTTCACACAAAAAAAATGCAAATTGATCCATTTATTCATGCAAATTGAGATTAAATACAATGAAAATGAATAAAAACCTGGTAAAACACTATCATGTTTGGCTCACTTCTTGTTCTCCTCTCTTTTCCACTGTTCTTCTACTTTTCCCAATTTCCCCAACACTACTGTTTTTGTTTCAGTTATTTTTTTTGTGGATTGAAATTTGAGAAAATGAATCTAGTGTTCTAAATGAATCTTCTTGTGTTGAGAGAATAAGAGATTATTATCTTTTATTATTTTCTTTCTCTTTTTCTATCATTGTTTTGCTTTGTTTTTTCATTTTATTTTCTAAATTTAACTTCTTTTCTTCCATTTTTTCTATTTTTCTAACGTTTTCTTCCTCATTGTTTTGTTTTAAAACATATTTCTTTCTTTTCCATGATTTATTTCAAATCTATCCAATAAAACTAATTTTTAAATCGCAAATATGATTTTCTAGCCATGCATCACAATTATCCACAAAATAGTAAATAATAATAATTTATTATTCAAATAAAATCAATAATTAAAATTAAATTAAAACTATCTCATTTATTTTCTATGTGCATTTAATTTCTACCACCAAATTAAATAAATAAACAACTATAAAGTAAGAGATAATATAAAATGATTAACTAAATGAAATTCTAATTCAACTATATGTTTATTAAGTGCTTGTCTGTGCGAGAGAGACCATTCCATCTTAACCCTACCAGGTAGCTAGCCTCCTCTACCTTAACCACACCCTTGGTCTTCAACAACCTACAACTCATGAAAAAAACTCAAGCACCCATTAATAGATTAGGTTCCAAAAATAAATCAAAGCAATATAATTTATCATTCCAAAATAAAATTTTCTATATTGCATCATAAAATAATATTCATTGCATTTCATCTTTTTCAAAATAAAATAATCATTCACTTATTTCAACTTTCAAATAACATAATATTTATTCTACCACACACAATTATTCATATATCGGTTCCACATAAAGTAAATTCAAGTAGCATCAAAGTCTAAGATGTGACAATCTCTCTGGCATGCAAACCTTGTCTACGCATGAGTATTTGTTTTCATTCTCACATCCTCATCAGTAATAGGTTGAATTTTGGATTTACCATGGAAGAAGATGTCACTTTAGGCTTCACCGTCACTTTGACCTTACTTGGTCCAGTTTCTTTATGTTGGCTAGTTGGCACCAATAAAAATTTAGCTTGGGGCATCAGGAGTTCTCTCCTCAATATGCACCATTGTATCTGCCTTACTATATTTTCTTTTCTTCTTAACAGGCTCCTCATACTTAGGCTCATCTTCTTCTCTCTCTTTCTTCTTTATATTGAATGAGTATGTGGGTTTGACCCCAATTTTTCTTAAGTTTTTACAAAATTCATCAATCCATTGTTGTGTATGCACTAAAACTTGTTTAGAAATTTCCTCAATAGTCATTTTTTCTCTACTTTCATAATTTGGATCTAGAATGGGTTCATCATAGACCTTGGTTGAGTTATAAACCATATTCAAAATGTCTCCATCATCTTTATCCAACTGATTTGGAATGTCATGAAGCCCAAGAATCCACATCGATTGCAATGAAAATCTTTGATATGATCTTTGCCTTACTATGTGCTCGTCATCACAATTGAGCCATAAGTCTTCTAAATGGTGAACATGGGAATACTTTCCAACTATTCCCTTGGTAGTATTCCCCTCTCAATCATAGTTAATTCTTTGGAGTGTAAAGAACTCCAATTTGTACATCTTTAATTCCTCTTCGCACAAATCAACTATTTTAGCCGCATTGCACTTATAACTCCCCATTATGATGGGAAATCTAACAAAACTTCTTTTATGTGCCATGTTGAAAAGAGCATGGGATGAATTCATCTATCTTACCAATTCCAATAATAGCAATTTATCTGTCGAGTACTTGGGCAACATGAAAGTATATCCTTCAAACCCTTCCACCTTGATGTAGGTGAAAGTAGGAAACTAAATGTACCTACAACCTCCAACCTACTTGATGAGCTTGCATGCTTCCAAAGACAACTGTTTAGTCTTGTTGCCCTCCATTATTCTTACGAACTTCATGGGAAACACATCATTGACTCTTAGATAATTCTCCCTATATTCATGAATAGTAATTTGGGGTAAATGAGCATATATTAGACTATTCCCTATTTATCTACCCAGGGTACCAACTCTATTCAACCCTTGTTTATTTTCCCTTATGGAATAGTAATAAATCACATGTGAAGACATATGAATCCATCCCGACTATGGGAATGCCTTCATCTGATCATGTAGCCTATCACTGATAAAACTTCCCCAGTGCATCTTTACAGGGCCTTCCATTAATTTGGCTATAATTACAAACATCCATGGTTTGAACTTACTAGCATCCCTAACTCTAGCTATCCTACTTAACAAGGCTATAACATCTTGAACATCTGGGTTGAACATATATCTTAGAATTGGCTTCGTTTGCTTTGTAATTTTCTCTTGGGACCACTATGTGTTCATAATTTCCATGTTATGTTCTTCAACGCTCAGGTAAGTTTTAGCCTTCATTCTCACATCTATTGGGTTCATCTAAGGAAATTTGAGGAACCAAAATGTATATATAGTTCCTTTATAGTAATATTTCCATAGATTCTTCCCTCCTTTTCAACAACTCTCTTATCTAGGTTGTAATAATTCAAACATTACATAACTAGTTCAGGGGCCTCCATTGCTGGCAAAAACTCTCTTGCTAAATGTAACCCACTTGCTATAACATTCTTCGTACACTAACAAGTGTTCTCTTGACAATATTGTGTGATGAATTTGACATTAGAAAACCATCTTGGATGGGTATCAGTTATTATCCCACCAACTGGTATAGCGTGCAAAGAAAAATATTTAAACTTGTTTTCTAGACTTGCTTCAAAAGTACTCATTTTTACCTGTGTATCATGTATTTTTACAAATATGTACCTTGTGTGTGAGTTAGGGTTAAATTTAACTAGTTATCTTCAACAATTTATAAACTTTCAATCTACCATTTTGTTAAATTCATTTCAAAATAATCAACAATTTTAATTACCAAAGGAAATGCCATCATCTCGAGACATGCATGCATAAAATGACCAACAAAATTTCAGTTATCTGAGACATACCCAGTTTTGCTGATGATAAAAAAAAAAAATTTAGAATGTAGCTTCAAAACCCTCAGTAGTCATGTTCTTTTTTTCTCAAGGTTTACCTTTCTTTGTGTGTTGCAATATGAGTCGATCTTTCAATATCCTTGCGAATTAGCAATATGGCATGAGGTAAAGTGTTGTAAAAGTAACTACATGTTCGAGGTGATGCCAAGTATGTGTGCAGTTTCCCACCTTCATTAATTACCTATTACAATGCATTAATTTCCTCAAATAAAGGTGCAATCATGGTGAATTAGGGTTCAAATCACAAAAACCTTGGTTTTTGTGCAGGCCCACCATGAGAGAATAAGATGACATGGAAACTCACATGGTAATCTTGTGTGTCACCTTGATTCTTACGACGCAAAGGCCTTTTTTGAATATGTGATAGTTGATGATCATAAGATTCAAATCACCTAGTTCTAGACCTTAGAAAGATTATCTAGAACCGGTACATTTACACATCGGGTCTATGGGAATTGGGTGCAAAGAGAGGAACTAGGAACAGGGTTTGAGTAGGACTAAAAATGATTTGAACATGTTTGCAATGGAACCTCTGGTTTTCAACCTCTAAAAAGCAACTATCGTAATAACCGATGAAGAAAAGGACTCATGCACACTGGTATGACTCATCCACTAGGTGGGAGACTTAGGACCAACCAAAGATATAGTATCATTGGCACAACCACATCAACTTCAGGACTCTAGGGTCCAGAAAATTGATAAAACTTAGGAAAGAAAACCGTGACACCCCAAATCTAGGAAATATAGAGAATTTAAGCAATGACTAGGAAGGATGAAAAATAACTTGCATTTTACCATTTCCTTTGAAAGCACCACACCAAAGCAAGCAAAAGCAAAGGAAAAAAAGAAAGGTAGCAAAAAAAAGAGGGGTCCACATTTTTCCAAGGAGAAAAATGGGTGTGTTGTGAGACCACACAATAGTAAGTATGGTTGATCAAATGTGAAGTGATAGTTCAAATGCATGAAATTCAAAATAGGTGACGTGAAGTGGAGTGATTAAGTTGCATGTATTGATATGACATGCTTAAGGCTACATGTGTAGAAAAATTGGAATGAATGTGGATGAACTACAATTAATTTGACACAAATTTTTGAATTCTTTGAAAGGTAGTGGCTACAAGTACCTTCATTAGCAAGTCCCAAAATAAACTATGGAACTTTTATTTATGATGCTATAGGTCCCTATTGCATAGTGAAGTGGTCTTCAAGAAGATTTTTGATTGTGGTACTTGTGTTGTGTGTGCACGTGAAGTAAGATAAGAAATTATACCCGAGTGCCCTCAGGAGGTCAGTTGTGTAGCTCATCTATTGAGTCACTGTGAGAACTGGTAGTATTTTCTACTGATTGGTTATATTGTGATAGTATGTTTGTATCAGAACCATTTTTTGACCATATAGATGTATTAGAGAAAGAAGAAAATCATCCTTTTGAGCTGGCTACTTGTATATCTTTAATCTGTGTCCATTGACTAATAGTGATAATCTAGCAACATCTATGGTTTGTAACTTGACTGCTCCATTTGGGAATACCTGTTGGGTTTCATAGGGTCCCAACCATCTAGACTATAGCTTCCCCTTATGATATTTGTATATAGAATCACACAATAAAACCTAATCACCCACATTGAATTCTTTAGTCTTTATAAACTGATCATGCCATTTAGTCCTCTATTTTTGAATTATCTCTATATGATGCATGACCTCCATTCTAATTTCATCCAACCCATTCAGATTTTATAGCCTTTCCTTTTGTGTTGTCAAATCCATTTATAATGTCTTGTAAACTTGGTGGAAATCACATAATTCAAAGGGAAAACCTAGCTAAATAGTCCACTTGAACCTTTGGAAAGACCTTCATTGAATTATCAACTAGGGCTAGTAAGCTTGTGATGGTACTAGCACTATATGTGCTTTCAAAAACTTAAAACTACCTAAATCATCCTAGTATAGATGTCACACTTGTTGGAAAATCATAAAACTGTATAATAGTAATGGAATTAATGTTGGCACTATTTCTATAGGTACCTATAGTATAATATTGTAACTAATTATTGTCAAGAAATGAATGCTAGAAGTTAACTAATACTGATAACTAAACTTGCACTCTAGAGTACAAAAATCTTTAAAAAACCAAATCATAAATGTGAAACAATAATTATTCATGAATAAATTGCTCAGAATATAATTAAGATGCATTTATGAAATACTTGCTACAACAAAAATAACTGTGCAAAAAATGAAGTGAGCAACAGTTACCTTGAGTGGCCCTTGTTCAAGTGACAACCTCCACTAATCTGACTCAAAATATAGCTTCTTAGATTAACGCAATAATATTAACTCAAAAAAAATTCATTACAAAACTCTACAAATATCACATAAGATTCTTCTAAGATATCTTATTCATGAAATCATGATTGAACAATAAACATTTTCTGTGTAGGAATAACAACTTAACTAGAAAAAATATTTGGAACTAAACTAACTCCTAATACCTCAACCACTGAGCCATACATATAAACATGGGGGAAGTTTATTAAAATGAGGACTCTAAACTGAAACCATAAATCACCACTCCCTATATATCAGAGCGTGATAAAGGCTAAGCAATCTATAACTAAAAAAGGGAAGAAGATTCCTATTGTACCTATAACACACACACCTCGTTCTGAATGGGGACCCTCTACTTTTTTGCTTTCGTCAGGTCACTTTTTTCCTTCGCCTCATTTTGTGTGCCCCCTATTTTAAGTTCCAATTGGTCAAGGAGTCATAAAATTATCATTTTAAGTTGACCAAGTTTCACCAAACTTGAAATTTTCATGTCTTTTTCCTTCACGGAGCTCCTCTAGCAGTTTTCCTTAGGTCTTTGAAACTGGCATCCTTCCCTTGTTGTGGATCTACTTGCGGGTTTCCCCATGCGAGATTCCCTCCAACTTTTGTCATTTCTGTGGTGGCCAGCTCGGGGCATCTTCACACATGGCAGGCTCTGCATCCTCCATCATCATTCTCTTTGCTGACTTGCTAAGCGGCAATCACCTGACCGCCACCTGCATCACAGGCTCTAACCTTCCCGCTACTAGCATTTTTTAAAAGTGTGTTCACCAACCTTGTGTGCTATCGTACGGGGAATAAATGTGGGTCATTAATGATCAATTTCCTATAAATAGCCTAGTTGACCTATCATTTTCATTCCTTTTGTCAAAAATTTGTCAGCGAGCTCTACCATCCATCGTCACCTTTGTCCCTGTGTGATCTTGTCGCCATTCGAACTTTGCTATTGTCAGATTCTTCATTGGTTTTTGCAAGGCATTCAAGTAGGTTTTCTGCCACCACCACTTTGGTTATATTTTTTAATAGTTTTCTTTCAAAGTTTTTAAGATCTTAAGAGGAAAACCTTGAGTTAGTTAGGGCACTGAATTCCACACAAAACCCATCTTTTGAAATTTTGAAAACCCTTCGAAATCGATTGTCTAGGGTTGTGTAGAACTTGACTCTTTGGTCGTCATTCTTCACTAGGGTGTTCAAACCAATGTGACCCACAAGTCTCCCTTCACCATTGTGTGAATTTATGAACTCTAAACATAGACCCAAGGCCTTCATCCTTGGTAGGTTTGCACGTGGGCGGATGTCACCCCTTCTCCATGATTCATTGAAACTTGAAAAAGAGTAGAACTAGAGATCCTTGGGCATTTGCATGTCCACTTTTGCGGACTTCCATGCACGAGAAGCTCATCATTGTTCACTGTTTCAGAATGGCCATCCAATACATGCCCTTTAGCTTGCGCTTCCCACTAAGTCTAAGTCCGTCGAAATAACAAAGTATTGAAACTCATCTGCAAGTCACTCCCAATAGACCTCCCCACCCTCGTTGTCACCGTTTCTAATGCCATCATCAATGGCTAAACCAATCCATCCTCCTAGAATCTGGACCCCGCAAACCTTGTCGCCATGAAGGCTCACCCAAGCAGTGCTCAAGTTAAACTTCCTTGCAAGTGGAACACTATGGGGGTCCATCTGCGGGTTGCCCTCTCCTCTTCCTTGCTTTTAAATGATCGATCACCTTTTCCCATCCACTCTACGGCTCCGTGCTACCCATTTCCCTATGGCTTCCTCACATGTAAAATAGCTAAGTATTTGATGTGGGTATTCTAGTGTGGGCCACCACTTGCAGAGCGTCATCTTGCGACCATCATTTCTAAATGGCCATGCCTAACCTGTCGCCCACCCTATGGGGCCCAAACCCATCTCCACCATCCTACCTTCCTCAAACAAAGTGATTAATGTCAGGATATCTCATGGACCCGCCTATGCAGGTCGCCTGTTGTAGGGTGCCACCTTGCCTCTGTCGTCTCTAAATGGTCGTCACCTAACGACATCTTGCAGATTCTTTCTCATACCCTTATGAACGAATTAAAACCTAAGAGTTGAATAGGGTTGTCCTTCCTGCCTACAAATTTTGTAATGCGGGACTCCATTTTTAGAATTCCACCATATCAATGTTGTTCTGAATGGTGGAGCTACAAAATGGCCTTAACGACCCCATCTTCCACACTATCTTGACCCACATGCCAAAATGACTCCATTAACACTTTTAAAGCATCATGAATGATAGACCCATGTGCCCAAACACCTTAACACCTTGGTGGACCCCAATTATGGTGTAGAAATATTGATGCGGGTGGCCGCATGTAGGCCAATGTGCCCTCTATGATGCCTCCCTATTGCCTTCTCCAAAATGGTTGCCAGCCCAGGGATACCCGCATCCCTGGGTCTGCATTGCTCTATCTTCCCCAAGAAGGAGCTAAATGATGATTTTTGATGAATATTATGATCTTTGAAAGATGAATTACTTGATCTAACATCTGTTTGTAGCATTTCGCTAATGCTCCCCTCATTTTCTTTTATGTGAATGTGCTTATTACATCTCTATTTGCATGATTTATGGAATCAGTTGTAGGACGATCGAGAGAACCCACGAAGAAAGATAAAGGGAAGAATTTTACCAAGGCCCCAAGAGGGAAAGAATATAAAGATCAGATGGAGTATCAGTTCCATGGGGTAGAAGTCACCTCTAGGGTCACTACTGCTTGGGATACAATCACATATACTAACCTTAGGCAGGTTGACATAGATGAATTTAGACAAAGGGTCATTGTCAACCCCACCATAGATAATGCTAGGAAAATCATAAATAGTGGTTTGGCTAAGGCAGCTACTTTCCCACTCACTCTTGTGGCTCTAGAATTGGTAATGGCTTGTAGGGAAGCCTATCAGGTAGAAACTAGAAGGATTATTGATCATGAGGGTAAGGTGTTGGCTGACCTATCTACGAAGTCCATAGGAAAAATGTTCCACATCCCTACATTTGACCCTATGGATGAGATGACAAAGGAAGATGTAGAAAATATGTGGAAGGTCAACCCCCTAAAATGCAAAAAGTTAATTAACCAATATTGGTTAAAGGAGAAGAGGGGGAGCACTAACAAGCTACCCCAAGAATTATTTAGAAGTGACTTTTACGAAGATTATCATGACTTGGTGACCTTGTTGAGTAGAGATTCATTGGAATTCCTACTGCTACTTACTTCCAAGACTGGATGTTCTACTTCATTGAGGAGATCATCAGATAGAAGGCCGAGTTTCATTGGGCCAAAACATGGTGACAACTTGCATCAGTAGTTCATGGCAGTCAAGAAAAATTCTCAATTCTATATGACCTCTTATTTGTTGTACCTCTTGGCCAAACCATTTCCTTACAAAGGTTTGTTTGTTGCATAGAGCCTAGCTCCAGGAAGGGAACTGGAAGTATATGATAGCCACCTGTAACTACAATATCAGAATTTCAAGAAGGATTACTACAAGGTGAATGATGCCTTCATTGGGCATATTATCAGAATCCTCATAGGGGACTTTAGGAGGAGAATCTCACACAACGCCCATGCATTCATTCATAGGTTTGTGTTTATGTTTATGCAGTTCCCAAAATTTACTTACATCAGAATGAAAGGCTTCTTAGAAATGCCATACAAGCTTCCCCAATACCCAAATGACTGGTTGATGTTACTAGAAATGTCCAGGAAATTACAACATGCACACACTCTCCTCAGTGGCAAGCATCGAGCAGGGATACCATATCCCCTCACATTTGGGCAAGGAATGTATGCCCTCGCAGCTACCCAATGTGCTAAATATTCATAAAAGGAGATTGTTGAATACAACCTGGGCCTCCACACTGCTTGGCAAAGGATGGATCCTTATGGAAAGTTGAAGAAGTTCGTCGGAAGAGAATTCGCTCACTTACACAACATTGAATATTTTTGGGCTAACCTTCAGGATGACAAGGAGGTACACATGAGACATTATATGTTTATGACCACTTTTTCAAGATAGTTAATCTTTTCCTAGTACTAGATCAAATTGTAGAAGATGAAAACACTATTGTGGATCTGAGGTATGATGCTATTGCAAACCTTCCATTTCCCTTAATAGACTAGAATGAAGAAGAGGTCAATGACCTTGACATTCTAAAAAATCCAATAGAGGATAGAACAAGGTAGTGGATTGATGCCCAGATAGCTCAATTGAAGCTCCAGGGTGCCACTTTGACATATGGCAAGCTCGAAGATGAGCTTGAGAGTGAGATAGATAATGGGACTGCTACTGCTCCAACTAAAGAAGCCCCCAAATCTCCTCTAGCCACAAGGTCAAGGAAAATAAAATATATAAATAAACACCAACCAAAGCATAAGGTGTATTCACAAAAGGCCTCAGAGGGCGAGACCTTGAAGAAGGCCAAGAATTTGGGTGGATTCTCTAAGATGTCCACAATCCAAGAAGACCCACTACACGAAGGAGAAGGAGAGGAAAAGCAGCCAAAGTCACCACCTGCTGCCTCCGCCCTGGCTATAACCACTTCTACCACTACTACTACTCCTCCTCCAACATCTCAAGCATTACTCACTTCCTCTCTGCCCACGGTGGACATCTCAGTTCACCTTGCCCCTACCTCACCCACTACTCCAATTATGGTGCAAGACTCCTCGTCTACTACAACCTCTCCACTCTCATCTTCATCGATGTCTCCCTCAACTACAATCCCTTTAGCAGCCACAACTACAATTCCTACTCTCACTCTACCAAAGGCCTTCACCAGGCATATGCAAAATATACCCATGGAACACTCAGGGGTACTAATGAATCCTACAGTACAAACTACTATGGCACAAGCTATTTTTGGTGTTCTCATCCCTCCTCTGATAGAAGCATTGAAGATGGAAGCAACCATGAAAATCTTAGAATAAATGGAGATGAGAAAAGGAGGCTACTAAAGAAATAGATGAGGAACTCGAAGATCCCTTTAGGGATGAAAACCATGGGCACAAAGAGCATCAAAACATGACCATCGATGATGTGGCATATGAAGAAGAAGGGTCACAGTCCTTAGAAGAAGATGTTGAAGACCCCAATGCCAAATATGTAATAGAGTCTTTTGACCAGGAGCTTGAGGAGGAGTTGTCCAAGCAACTCAAGGATATCGATGAAGAAGTTGAGAGGTAGCTTTTTGGAGAAAAATAGGAAACTCATGATGATATGGAGATATCTACAAAGCCTCGAGTAGGTGGGCAAGACAAAATCCTTGATCAAGAGGAAGAAATACCTCTCAAGAAGGAGGAGAGAAATAAAGAAGCTAAAGCTAAAGAATAAGATAATCCTGAAGAAGAGACTAAAATGAAAAAGAGCCCTAGGCCAAAACACCATGCAAAGCTCAAGCGAGAAGAAGAAAGGGCACTTGAAGGGGAGGAAATCCCTAAAGAAAACATAGCTGCTACTGGGCTACTCAAAGAAAAGACCATATTAATCCAGGACTTAGATGAAGAAGAAGAAGAGAAGACAGAACAAGCAGCCTCAAACCACGAGGAAAGGGAGATCCAACACGCTAAAAGAGAAGAAGGTGATCATGAATCACCAAAGGAGGGATCTCATATGCTTGAGTGGTTGGAAATTCAACTACAAAAGAAATCCCTCACTCTCATGGATTATAAGGAAAGACAGGAGGCTATCCTAGCACGAGCTCAAATAGGAATGAAGAAGGAAAAGAAGTTGAGGGTCTAATCCCACATCACAATGGATGCCTCTAGATCTAGGATGGTGCAAATTTCCACCCCGGTAGTGGACAAAGGAGAATGGGTTAGCTATAATATCTCCACCATTGACTTGGGTACTTCTACAAGAGAGCAAAAGATTGATCAACTCTAGGGATCGGTCACCATGATCATTCATCAGATGAACAAGGATCAATCCTCTAAAGAGGAATTGAAGGCACAAGTGGCAGACCTCACCACCTACATTCAATAGTGGTCATCCACTTAGGATTTTCCAAAGACTTCATCGGCCCCACCTCTGCTTCTTTCCAAAGAGCACATAAGCAAGCTAGAGAAGAGAAAGAACTGGACCAAGGTTACTATAGATTGGTTCTAGCAAGTTCTCTATAATATTGATATGGGAATTGTCCATGCCATCCAAATGGCCAATAAATTTAAGGAAGTGCAAAAGCAACTTGAGGGCACAAAAATAATTTGCAATAACTTCCCCAAACTATATAGGATTACATATCCTAAACTCGAGGCCATCTTCAAGATTCTCAAGAAGACCTGAAAGAAGGAGCTAGCCCTATGAAAGGATGATTATTGGCTAGTAGAGACATGGGAAATGGCTCTGGACCATAGAAGGGAAGTCCTAGAGTGGGTACTCCATGAAGTAGAACTTGACTTGGAGTGGTTCAAGGGACATAGGATGGACTGTGAGGAATATCTAAAGCTCATGATAGATTACGACATGCCCATTGTCGAGCTAGATCCAGAAAAGATCAGACAACTTTTCCACAAGAAAATGGTGAATGGGGAAATAGATTCATTAATGTCGAACTTCATGGATTTTTCTACTTGAGCCTTCACCTAGTCAGAGGAAGTGATCAAGCACACGCCCAAGTGTACAAAGAATTGGGAGTTGATCACTGGGAAATCAAAGAAACTATCCTTCTAGGTGCTTTAGTCAGACATCATCGAGTGGGATAAACTTCAGGCACTAATGAGTAAATTCCTAGAGTATGCCACCATCCATAAAAATCAAGGAAATCCTATCATTGATGATGAGTTCCTCACAGTGTAGTTGCAACCAAAAGGGCAAGTCACTACAAGTCAAAAGTACTATAGTGACAGAGCACTAAAAGACAAAATAGGGAAAGACATAGAATGTATTTTAAATTATAAAATATTGGGGGTAGGTGAAACCCTAATTTGTAATTAATCTTTGCCACACAATGAGATTAAATCTTGGCCATTCATCTTATTTTTGGAAAACTATAAATAGGGGGTCTCCTCTCATTTTCTAGATAGAGTTGGGTTGTTGTAATGACATGCTGCTGAAATTCTAATAGAAGTTCATTATTTTTGGTGGATTCTTGAGTTTCCTTCATGTTTCATGATTCATCTCCTCATAGTTGATAGATTTGATAGATTTGAGTAGATTTATTTTGTTTTTCTATGTATTTGCATGCTTTTAAGTAGTTTAGTGAATATTGTTCATTGATGTTGAAGAATATTGTTGTGTTGATGCCCTTCCTTGTTCATGCTTTTTACTATTTATTGATGATAAACAACAGTGTAAAGCTATTCTAAATATAAATTCATTGCTACACTTAAATTTCATCTTGTATTCATGCTTTATGGTGAATGAACAATTGAAAATCTATAGACCTTATAAGATAGCACTAGTTTCATGATATTATTAGTTGATTTGGTTAAGTGGAACTTAGTTTCAGGAAGGTTGTCCATTATAGCATCCTCCATTATCACTATTCATCAGTAGTTTCAGGTCTAGGGACTTCCTCCTTTCCCTTCCCTTTTGACCTTTCTTTGAAATAGTAATTTAGGCAAAGTTCTAGCATCATTGTAAAGCTAAATTTGATGATAAAGGTGGAGTTCAGAAAACTATTTTGAACTTGCAACAATTGCATCATCTTAAAAATCTTAGGAACTCCATTTAAGGAACCAATCTCTCTTCAACTTAAGGCTTCCCTTTGATTACCAACAAATCACATGAACCAACTGAGACATTCCAAGCAAGTCATGACCTAACACCCAAGAGACCTTGGGATAGTTTTCTATAATTTGCTTATAGGAAATTGTCTTTCAAGAGAGGTGATGCACTTATGCATTACTTGTGTTGAGAAGTGAAAAAACACCCATCAACAAAACTGGCACTAGAAGGAGGGTCTTCCTTGTGTTAAGTTGGATTAAATTGGTTCATTCTCCCCTGAAAGATTCCATAGAGTTTTAAGATCCACACCAAATAAAGGGGAATTTCAAGAACTATAGCCCCCTACCAAGGCTAAGAGAGCTAAGAGAGGGGAAGCAACTTCATCATTCTCATCTTCTCCCTCCACCTCATCTTCATCCTCACCTCTCCCTTCCATCCCTTTGCACCACACTCATCCTTCCTTCTCAACATCGACTTCTCTCGCTCAGCCATCCCAAACCGTCTTCCAGCTACTCCCTTCCCATAGCTAGGGCACTGCCCCTACCCCAACCCTTCATTTCCAAGGCATAGTCCCAACTGTTGCTACCCCTATGTAGCCTTGAGTTACTATCATGCAACAAGTACAACCTCCACCCCCTGTTATAGCTTGGTTGGGCAATAATCCTTCTCCACTATCCTTCCAAGTCTATCATGATATTCCAAAGAATATGAAGGGATTTTGAATGAAGTTTCATCCTCATGATCCACAGAGGACAAGAGAGGAACATATCAAAATATTTCACACAACATTGAAAGACATGCAAATTGATCATGAGGACGTGGCTTGTTGACTCTTTCATTATTCCTTGGGGGAAGAGGCTTTTTATTGGTACATCAACTTGCCAATGGGATCCTTCACCTCATCGAACCTATTGAAGAACTCCTTCCTATAGAAATACAAGATCCCAATCAGCCCTTGAGAGTGATATCAACAATTGTTGTTTGTTCGCAGGGAGGTCAATGGACCAATCAACTCCTTTAATGATCAATTTCATTGGGCATACATGATATTACAAGCTCCATACATGGTTGATGATCCTTCACCCCGGTTGGTTTATTATGCTTCCCTAGACAACCTCACAACTATATTGGTGAAAAGAATGTTCCCACCACCTGCTAGGTTGGTAGATGCCTACATCGAGGTGGTCATAACAAGCATTGACTTGGGGAAAAATATTTCTAGCTTTCTTCCTTCCTTGGGACCAGTTGCTCATCCAATGCAGGTTTAGGGAGTTACTCAGGCCTTGACATATCAAACACCTATTATGAATCAAGTTCCACAACTACCCATGGTTCCTCATCTAGGACTGCCATTGAACCAGGCATCCACAGTGCCTCACTACTTGTAGCTACAGCAGAAATAGGTCTATCCTTAGCCACCCCAAGTGCTTGCATATCTACAAGGGCTCGAGTTTCTAACCATCTAGCAAAACTAGCCAATAGTACAATAGGTTTTTCTCCAAAACTAAGCATCACAACCAAACAATATAGAAAAGGGTCATATAGACAAATTGACAGAGATGATCAAGTAAATGTCTACAGAAATGACACACTTGAGGAATTAGAGCAACTAGCTACAAGCTTCCCAATGTAGCATCTAGGCCAACCTAACTAGAGATAATAGAGATAACTATGATGCAAGTGCCTCATCCGGGCAGAATTATGAAAGAGGACAAAATTCCAACCAGAACTTTGAAAGGAGGACTTCACAAAGATAGAACCAGACATGCAACACAAGACCTAACAATGGAGGTGTCCCTACACCTCTATACCAGCCATAAAACATAGACAAAATGAAGAGTTGGGTATACTTAGCCGAGATAGATTTTTCTGGATGGTGTTAGATCCATAAAACGAATAGGTACTCCAAACTGGACTGCCCCAAGTTCTAGATAGTTGTAAAGATCTTTCAAGTGGAGGTCCAGAATGTTATGGACGGAGCTGGTTGCAGGGATGTGGTGCCATCAGAACCATATGATTCTCCCATGCTCATGGTCAATCAAGCTTTGTTCCCATGAAGTGAAAGCAATGTGCCTAAAAGGGAGATTGTTGCTACAAAGGGTGAAGAAGCAAAAGAGATAAGTAATGAAGACACTCTATCTTAGCTCTTTACTTCAATAGATAATGATCCAGTAGATGAAGGGGAGTCACGTGAGGATGAAGTTCTAATTTTTCAGCAAAGAGTGACCCCATATAACTGAAGAAATAGGAAATCAGGAGGGCCTTTCATGACCTCTATTCCACCTAATAACTTTAGCACTCCACTTGACCCAAATGCTAGCAACAATCTAGGTTACCCCCATGTTCCCACTCAGTATCTTAATAAAAACAAGTAGCCAAGCCAAATGTAAAACCAGTTTGCTAGCTCTTCCCAAAGAAAATCTTTTAAGGGTAAAATTAAACAAATGGGAAAATACGTCACTGAAGAATTCAAGAAGGTCAAAATAAGTTTGTTTTCTTTTGAATTGCTTAAAGTCACAACAGTTAGGAATTCTTTCTTTAGAATGATTAATGGGACTGCCTCTTCTAAGTTAGCATAAGAGGTACCTACCAAGAGAGTCTCCTTTGATGAATCACCAAATGAGCATGTAATCAAAGAAATATTAGGCAAGAAAACATATACGCCTTCAAATCAGCAAACGGGAAAGAAACCCGCACAAGAGAAAATCCAAGTGCCAACCAAGGATAGGACCAATGAGAAAGATAAAAATCAAGTATCCCAAGTAGACACACCCATGGGTTTGTTCCAAGGGAAGTTAGAAACACCACCTTTCCTCACCACTATTGGAACATTTAGGAAGAACCTACAAAAATGCTTGCTTGATTTAGGAGCATTGGCTAATGTCATGCCTCTTGCTGTATGCAAGGAATTGGAGATAGTTCTAACTCCTTCCAGGCGAAAGGTGACCCAATTGTACAAAACCAAGCTGAATATAGTTGGAAAAATCAGCCGGATTCCTATGCAAATTGTTGCAGACTCAAGGGTGCAACAGGTAATTGATATTCAAGTTACTAATATTCCCAACACCTACAACATAATACTGGGATGAGACTTCACCAAGGCATTGAATGGGTATGTTACAACTAAATTTTCTCACATGTGGTTGCCAAATCAAATTTTTATTGATTGGGAGCCATGCATGAAGTTTATGATCATAGAGTAGAACAATACCAAAAAGGTATTATTTTTTGAAACAGAGTTGGGAAATTATTATCCTGTGGCTTGCCAAGAAGAATCAGAGTCCCAAGAAGAGGAGGCAATGGGAAAGGTTTTCCTTGTGTTGTGCAACCCTCCCATTGATTTAGCTTATGCACCTCAGAGCACATAAATGTTGGTTGAGTCGAATGATGAGAATCCAATGACAATGGAAATTTGGGATTATTGGATGGATTCTAGGAATTTATTGAAAAAAGTGTGCAAGATCAGCCCAACTTGGGAGCAAGGATGGATTTCCAAGATCTCTTGTTGCCTAGTTGGTGTAGGGTCCACAACACCGCCCACTTAGAATTTGAATGTTTCCTTTTTCAAATAGTAGTTGCTCATATCAACAGCCACATTTCACTAAAGAAGGAACCCCAAATAGGATAGCCTGAACTCAACATTGTTGAACCTATGCTTTCACTAGAAGTTACCAATGCAAATGCACAGATAAATAAATATGAATGTATGATCAACCCTTGAGCTGAAGAGTCCTCCAAGTTTTGGGCACTACGCTTTGATGGGTCTAAGTCCAAGCAAGGAACAAGAGCTGGGTTTGAACTCATCATCCCCATAGGTAAGACCTACTTTGCTGCTCATAGGCATCAATTTTATTGTACAAATAACATAGCAGAGTATGAAGCACTAGTCCATAGTCTTTTAATGGTTCTGAGGAAGAAGTTCAAAATGCTGCAAGTCTTTGGAGACTCAGAGTTAGTGGTTAAGCAAGTCAAGAAAGTATATTCCTTCCATGATAGAAGGCTAGAAAATTACAGGTATAGGGGTTGGGATCTTTTAGAGAGCTTAGATGCATTTAATATTCAATTGATCCCTCGAAGTAAGAATCATACTGTTGATGCCTTGGATCAAGTAGCTAGTACCCTTCAACATCTGTTGCTTTCTAGCCTCAAAAGGTTCACTATTGAGCTCACTTCCACCCCATTAGTGCTAGATAATGTTACCAACTTTCAAGTGTTCGGTGATGATAAGCATATCTTGGATTTCATTACCATTTCTGATGTGTTTTCCACTCAGATAATTGATGAGACCGAGCCTGAAGAAGCTGAACTAGATATGGAAGGGGTCATCAACCTCAAGATGAACATGATTCCCAAGCGTATGGTCCAATTTGAATGAATATTTGACTTATACTAGATCATAGATTAGGATCACCAAGCAAAGAAGGCTTCTATCAATAATCAGTGTGACACTCATAACCTTGGAACAACCGAGGAAAGTAAGAATGTTTTTATTGGAAAGGTGTGCACTCTAGAAGAAAAGAAAGGGATTGTTGATTCCTTGCACAAGAATCATGATGTGGTTACTTGGAGCTATGAAGATTTAAAGACATAAGACACATTGATCATCACGCACATCATTCCTCTCAAGCCAGAGATGAGACCATTTCGGCAATCACAATGTCCCATTAATGCATTATTGGAACCCATCATCTACAAGGAAGTTCAATTTTTTTTGTCTGCTTGAATTATATTCCTAGTTAGGAACTCCACGTGGGTAGCTAATTTGGTGTCAGTCAAGAAGAAGAATGAGGAAATTAGATTGTGTGTATATTTCCACAATTGAATAGAGCTTCAGAAAAGGAAAATTATCTAGTGCCCTCATTGGATGAGGTGTTACAAATCATCAATAGATCTCAAATGATGTATTTCTTATATGGATACTCCAGGTATAATTAGGTAATGGTGTAGTACGAGGATATGCACAAGACAACATTTATCACCAAGTGGGGAACCTTTGCATATAGAAGGATGTTGTTTGGACTCATCAACGTTGGTGCCCCTTTCCAACATGCAATGAATATTTCCTTTCAAGATCTGATTGGAAAGTGCATTATCATTTACATGGATGATCTCACAGTGTTTTCAAAGAAGTGAGTGGATCATGTTTCCGATTTATGCAAAGTTTTTCAGAAGTGTAGGGAATTTGGGATTTCCTTGAATTTGAAGAAGTGTATCTTTGGGGTCACAGAGGGAAAGCTACTTGGGCATGTGATCTCAGAGAAAGGAATCTTGATAGATCATGAGTGCATTCAAGCCATCCTAAAAATTCAGCTCCTAGGTAGCAAGAAATAGCTGAAATCTTTCTTTGGAAAATAAATTTCATCAAAAAATTCATCACTGGCTTTGCTGAGATAGTCAAGCCACTCAATGTTATGCTGAAGTAGGATGCCAAATTTGAGTGGACGTTGGAGGCCAAGAAAGCCTTCAAGGAAGTCAAGAAATCAGTTGTTGATGCACCTATATTGGTCAGCCTAAATTACCTAAAGCCATTCTACATCTACTCATTTGCTTTAGACCATTCTAGTGCCAACATATTGACTCAAAAGGATGATAAAGGAAGTGAGCATCCAATTGACTTCATGAGTTCCCCACTGAAATATTCTGAGATGAGATACCATAATGTGGAGAATTAAGCCTACACCTTAGTCAGGGGAGTCAAGAAATTCTAACATTACATTTTATGGAAAAAGGTGTTTGCAATAGTGTCTGACCCAACAGTAAAGACGTTGATGCAAAATGAGTTGGGTGAAAGAAGAGAATTATGGGTCACCTTGCTATAGGAATATGACATGGAATTTTGGCCCATGAAGTTATTAATATGGAAATCCCTCACCTAAATGATGGTTGAAATGTTGGCTAAGTCTAGACCCGAGCTCACTGTCCAACAATATCAACTTGAAGATGTCTCCCCCAAAGAGTGGTATGATGACATTGTCTACTACCTATTGAATAACAAGTGCCCACCTCACCTACAAGGAGTCCAAAAATGTGCTCTCTGACTAAAAATTAATAGCTACATGTTGCAGGGCTCTATACTATACAAGAGGAATCATGAAGGGGTCTACCTTAGATGCCTTGGGAAAGAAGAGGCAACACGAGTAATAAAAGAGTTTCATGAAAAATTTGGCACCGATCATGGATCCAACCCTTCCATCTCTCATCAAATCTTGTAGACTAGGTACTATTGGCTGACGGTATTCAAGGATGCACACCATCATGTTCAAACTTTTCGTGTGTGTTAGACTACTGCAAATAGAGAACAAAATGGTGCTGTCTCGCTGCAGCCAGTTCTGGAGGTAAGACCGTTCACTTAGTGGGGTCTCGACTTCATCGGTTTGATAAGCCCACCATCCTCTACGAATAATAGGTACATTCTAACTACCTCTAATTATTGCACTAGATGGGTAGAAGCAATTTCATGCAAGCAATGTACTACTAAGGTGGTTATTAATTTCCTTGAAAGTTTTATTTTGAATCATTTTGGTTGCCTCTATGCTCTTGTCTGCGATAATGGCCCCGCCTTTTCCTCACTCAAATTTTCTAGTTGTGCCTTTGACTATGGAATTTCCCTCAAGTTCTCATCCAATTACTATCCTTAATGCAATGGCCTCGCTAAATCCACAAACAAAAACTTGATCACTATAATTAAGAAATTCCTCGATAAAAACCCCAAAGACTAGCACACCCAACTATGTTTTTCCCTTTGGGAAAATCGTACATGCCTCAAAGCTTCCCTGGTGATTCCCCATTCCATCTTGTCTACGGCTTGGAGCCTATCTTTCCCATGCACTTAAGGATCCCTACCCTCCAGTTTGTCAACACCTTTTATGAAGAAGGAGACCATCGAGAAGCCCATTTACTTGAATTGCTCCACTTAGAAGAAGTCTATGACCGAGCTATTGAATTTTTTTCCAAACATTAGGGTGTGGTTAAGAGATGGTTTGATCATCGAGCCAAAGTTAAGGCCTTTAGGATTGTTGATTTATTCCTTCGTTGGGACAAGGCCCATGAAAAAAAAGGGGGACATGACAAATTTGACAAGCTCTGGCTTGGCCCCTTTCAAATCTCTAAAATTTTAGGAGATAATTCCTTCCACCTCAAGACACTAACTAGTGAAGATGTCTCATTATTCATCAATGGGAAACACCTCAAGCATTACTTCCTTACCTAAGATCTTCTGAGCTAGTCTTTGTAAATACCTGTATATAGGCTAGTTTAGGTTTCCTTTGCTTTGCTATTGTGTTCTCGCTTTTGTTTTGCTTGTCCTCCCAACTATCTTGTCTTGCTAAGGGTGTTCCTTTGTTTCTGATGTAGTGGTTGTGCTCGGTTTGATGAATGGTTCCCTTTGTTTCCCACTCTTTGTGTTCTTTGGATAAATATTCACTCCCAACTATTGATCTTTGATCACTTCTATTGAGTGGTTTCCTTATTTGAACTCAAACTTGACCTAGAACACGATTGTTGGTTGAATCCTTTCACACTCATTTTAGATCATGCACTAAAAACACACTAAATTATTTCTGAAGAGTTATACTGTGGCTATTATGAGGGCCTAGCAAGTGAAAAAATCTTAAGTTTTCTCCAATGACCATTGTGGTTACAAACCCATAGTAAGCTTTGATGATTACACAGTTGAGCAAAAGAAAGATCACCAAAAGGAAAACATTTTAAAATAAAGAAAGTAAGCAAGTAATGCAACTATGTGGGTGTGTGAAAAATTATATCGGGGCTATGGATGCCCGACTGGTAGTAGAGAAATATTCATGGGGTCACATCGATAACTCTATCGGGGCTATGGATGCCTGACTAGTAGCAAAGCAATGTCCAAGTTAAATTTGGAGATTAGACAATTTATGTAGCTTTCTCTATCCAATTAATGGTTGTATGTTCTAGTTTCTAAAGAAAGGGGAATGAACTCACCATACACCCACTTCTGAGATGTTTTGTGATCTGATTTAGTTAAGGATCTTGTTCTCCTTCGAGTTCCTTAGTTCACTTATGGAAATTGTCTCCTGCTCTACGAAACCAGAGATTCATGGTTTTGAATGAGTCCTTATCCTTAGAATGCTCAAGAGCGTTCTCCCAATAGAGTCTCCATTTTTTGTGTCTATAGCACACACGCTCCATTCTGAATGGGGACCCTCTCCCTTTCCACTTTCACTAGGTCACTTTTTTCCTTTTCCTCATTTTGTGTGCCCCCTATTTTGAGCCCCAATTGGTCAAGGAGTCATAAAATTATCATTTTAAGTTGACCAAGTTTCACCACCCTTGAAACTTACATGTCTTTTTCCTTTGCGGACCTCCTCTAGTAGTTTTCCTTAGGTCTTTGAAACTGGCGTCCTTCCCTTGTTGCGGATCCACCTTTGTGGATTTCCTCATGCAGGATTCCCTCTAGCTTTATCCATTTCCATAGTGACTGGATCAAGCTATTCTCCCATATGGTGGGCTTTGCATCCTCCATTGCCATTCTCTTCACTAGATTTCCAAGCGGCAATCACTTGACCGCCGCCTGCATCACGGGCTCCGACCTTCCCATTGCTGGCATTTTCAAAAAGTGTGTTCACCAACCTCGCCTTCCACCGTATGGATCATAAATGCGGGTCATTAATGATAAATTTCCTATAAATAGCCCAACCAACCTATCATTTTCATTCCTTTTGTTAGAAATTTTTCAACGAGCTTTGTTATTTATTGCCGCCTTCACACCCACATGATCTCGTTGTCGTTCGAGCATTGCAATTGTCAGATTCTTCATTGGTTTTTATGGGGAATTTAGGTAGCTTTTCTTTGACCACCACTTTGGTCATGTTTTTAATAGTTTTCTTTCAAAGTTGTTAAGATGTTAAGAGGAAAGCCTTAAGTTAGTTAGGGACTGAATTTCACACAAAACCCATCTTTTGAAAATTTGAAAACCCTTCAAAATTGACTGTCTAGGGTTGTGCGGAACTTGACTATTTGGCCGTTGTTCTTCACCAAGGAATTCATTCCCTTGCAACCCGCAAGCCTCCCTTCATCATTTTGCAAATTTATGAACTCTAAACACAAACCTGAGGCCTTCGTCCTTGGTGGGTTCGCACATCCAGGAGGATGCCACCCCTTCATCATGATTTGTTAAAACTTAAAAAAGAGTAGAACTGGACATCCCTGGGCACTTGCGAGTCCGTTTTCGTGGACTTTTGCACATGGGTGGCTCATCATTGTTTTCCATTTCAAAATGGCTATCCAATACATGCCCTCCAGCTTGTGCTTTCTGCTAGGTCGAAGTCCACTGAAATAATGAAGTATTGAAACCCATCTACAAGTCACTCCCAATGGACCTCCCCACCCTCATTGTTGTCATTTCTAATGCCATCATCAATGGATAAACCAGTCCATCCTCCCGGACTCTGTACCCCACCAACCCTATCAACATTAAGGCTCACCCAAGTAGCACTCAAGTTAAACTTCCTTGCAGGTGGAACACTGTGGGGGTCTATCCATAGGCCACCCCCTCCTCCTCACTATTTTTAAACAGTTGATCACCTTCGCCCATTCGCTCTGTGGGCTCCATGCTACTCATTTCCCTTTAGATTCCTCACATGCAAAATGGCTAAGTATTTGATGCGGGTATTTCGGTGTGGGCCACTACTTGCAGACTGTCATCTTACGATCGCTATTTCTAAATGGCCATGGCTAACCTACCACCTACCCTGCGAGGCCCAAATCCATCTCCACCGTCCTGCCCCTCCTCAAGCAAAGTGATTAATGTCGAGATCTCTTGTGGACCCACCTATGTTGGTCACCTATTGTAGGGCACCACCTTGCCTCCGTTGTCTCCAAATGGTTGTCACCTAATGGCATCCTACAGATTCCTTCCCACACCCTTATCAACGAATTAAAACCTAAGAGCTAAATGGGGTCATCCTTCCTACCTATGGATCCTACAATGTGGGACTCTATTTGCATACTTCCACCATATCAACATTGTTCCAAATGGTAGATCTACAAAATGGCCTTAACGACCCCATCTCCCACATTGTCTTGGCCCACATGCCAAAATGACTACATTAACACTTTTGAAGCATCATAAACGATAGACCCATGTGCCCAAATGCCTTAACACCTTGGTGGGCCCCAATTATGTTGTGAAAATCTTGATATGGGTGGCCACATGTGGGCCGTCATGCCCTCTATGTTGCCTCCCTACTGCCTTCTCCAAAATGGCTGCCAGCCTAGTGATACCCACATCCCTAGGCCCACATTGCTCTATCTTCCCCAAACAGGAGCTAAATGATGATTTTTGATGAATATTACGATCTTTGAAAGATGAATTACTCGATCTAACATCTATTTTCAGGATTTTGCTAACACTCCCCTCATTTTTTTTATGTGAATATGCTTATTGCATCTCTATTTGCAAGTTTCATGGAATTAGCTACAGGACCTTCGGGAGCACCCACAAAGAAAGATAAAGGGAAGAAGTCTACCAAGGTCCGAAGAGGGAAAGAAGATAAAGATTAGATGAAGTATTAGTTCCAAGGGGTAGAAGTCACCTCTAGGGTCACTACCACCTAGGATAAAATCTCATATACCAACCTTTGGTAGGTTGACATAAATGAATTTAGAAAGAGGGTCATCATCAACCCCACCACAGATAATGCCAAGAAAATTAGAAATAGTGGTTTGGCTAAGGCAGTTGGTTTCCCGCCCGCTCTTGTGGCTCTAGAATTGGTAATGGCTTGCAGGGAATCTTATCAGGAAAAAACTAAAAGGATTATTGATCATGAGGGTAAGGTGTTGGCCGACCTATCTATGAGGTCCATAGGAAAAATGTTACACATCCCTACATTTGACCCTATGGAGGAGACGACAAAGGAATATGCAGAAAATATGTGGAAGGTCAACCCCCTAAAATGCAAAAAGCTAATTAACCAATATTGGTTAAAGGAGAAGAGGAGGGGCACTAACAAGGTGCCCCAAGAATTATTCAGAAGTGACTTTAACAAAGATTATCATGACTTGGTGACCTTGTTGAGCAGTCATTGGAATTCCTATTGCTACTTACTTCCAAGACTCACACAGAGCCCATGCATTCATTCATAGGTTTGGGTTTTTGTTTATACAGTTCCCCAAATTTACTTACATTAGAATAGAGGGCTTCTCCAAAAGGCCATACAAACTACCCCGATACCCAAATGATTGATTAATTTTACTAGAAGTGTCCAGGAAATTGCAACACTCACACACTCTCTTCAGTGGCAAGTATTAGGCAGGGATACCATATCTCCTCATATTTGGGCAAGGAATGTACACCCCCATAGCTATCCAATGTGCTGAATATTCAAAAAAGGAGATTGTTGAATACAACCTGGGCCTCTACATTGCTCAAAAAAGGATGGATCCTTATTGTAAATTGAAGAAGTTTGTCAAAAGAGAATACGACCACTTGCACAACATTGAAGATTTTTGGGCTAACTATCATGAAGACAAGGAGGTACACATGAGGCATTATATGCGTATGACTCTTTACTTTTTCAATATGTTAAATTTGTTCCTAATACTGGATCAAATTGTAGAAGATGAAAACACTGTTTTGGATCTGAGGTATGATGTTGTTGCCAACCTGCCATTTCCCTTAATAGACTAGAACGAAGAAGAGGTCAACGACCTCAACATTCTAACAAAGCTAGTAGAGCATAGAATGAGGTAGTGGATTGATGCCCAAATAGCTCAATTGAAGCTCCATTGTGCCACTTTGACATATGGTGTGCTCGAAGATGAGATCGAGAGTTAGATAGATAGTGGGACTACTATTGCTCCAACTGAAGAAGCCCCCAAATCTTCTCTAGCCACAAGGTCAAGGAAGAGTAAAGAGATAACTGAACACCAGCCAAAGCATAAGGTGTATTCACAAAAGGCCTCAGAGGGTGAGACCTTGAAGAAGGCCAAGAATTCGGGTGGATTATTTGAGATGCCCACAACCCAAGAAGACCCACTACATGAAGGAGAATAAGGAGAGGCCGAGCAACCAAATTCACCACTTGCCACCTCCACTCTAGCCATAACTACCACTACCATTGCTACTACTCCTCCTTGAACATCTCAAGAATTACCTACTTCCTCTCCACCTACAATGGAAATATTGGTTCACCTTGCCTCCACCTCATTCACTGCTCCAATTATGGTGCGAGACTCCACATCTACTACAACCTCTCCACTCTCATCTTCCTCAATGTCTCCCTCAACTATAGTCCCTTCAGTAGGCACAACTATAATGCCTACTCTCACTCTACCAGAGGCCTTCTTTAGGCATATGCAAAATATACCCATGGAACTCTCTAGGGTACTAACGAATCCTGCAGTACAAGCTGTGATGGCACAAGCTATAGCTGGTCTTCCCATCTCTCCTTTGAAAAAACTGTCGAAGATGGAAGCAACCATGCAAATATTAGAAGAAATGGAGAGATGACAGAAGGAGGTTTCTAAAGAAATAGATGAGGAACTTGAAGATCCCTTTAGGGATGACTACCACAAGCACCCAGAGCATCAGAACCTAGCCATTGGTTAGGCAGCATATGAATAAGAAGGGTCACAGTCCTCGAAAGATGTTGAAGACCCCAATGCCAAATATGTAGTAGAGTCTTCTGACCAGAAGCTTGAGGAGGAGTTGTCCAAGCAAATCAAGGACGTCAGGGAAGAAGTTGACAGGTATCTTTCTAGAGAAAAAGAGGAAACTGATGATGACATGGAGATATCTATAGAGCCTCCAGTAGGTGGGAAAGACAAAATCCCTGATCAAGAGGAGGAAATGCCTCTTGAGAAGGAGGAGGGAAACAAAGAAGCTAAAGTTGAAGAAGAAGATAAGCTTGAAGAAGAGACTGAAATGAAAAAGAACCCTCAGCCAGAACACCATGCAAAGCTCGAGCGAGAAGAAGAAAGGGAACCTAAAGAGGAGGACATCCCTAAAGAAAACATAGCTGCTACCAGGCTACTCGAAGAAAATACCATATTAATCTGGGACTTAGATGAAGAAGAAGAAGAGAAGAAAAAATAAGAAGCCTCAGACCATGAGGAAAGGGAGATCCAACACACTTAAAGAGAAGAAGGTGATCATGAATCACCAAAGGAGGTATCTCAAATTCTTGAGTGGTTAGAAAGGAAACTAAAAAAGAAGACCCCCGTTCTCATGGATCCTAAGGAAAGATTGGAGGCTATCCTAGCATGAGCTCAAATAGGAATGAATAAGGACAAGAATCCAAGGGTTTGATCCCACATCATAATGGATGCCTCTGGATCTAAGACAGTGCAAATTGCCACCCCAATAGTGGAAAAAGGAGAAGGGGTTGGCTATAGTATCTCCACCATTGACTTGGGTACTACTACAAGAGAGAAAAAGATTGATCAACTCTAGGGATCAGTCACCACGATCATTCATCAAATGAATAAGGATCAATCCTCCAAAGAGGAATTGAAGGAACAAGTGGCGAACCTCACTACCTACATTCAATAGTAGTCATCCATAGAGGATTTTCCAATGACTTCGTTGGCCCCACCTCCTCTTCTTTCCAAAGAGCACATAAGCAAGCTAGAGAAGAGAAAGAACTGGACCAAGGATATTGCAGATTGGTTCCAGCGAGTGCTCTACAATGATGATATGGGCATTGGCCATACCATCCGAATGGCCAACAAGTTACAGGAAGTGTAAAAGTAGCTTCAAGGCACACAGAGAATTTGCAATAACTTCCCTGAACTATATAGGATTATATATCCTAAACTCGAGGCCATCCTCAAGATTCCCGAGAAGACCTGGGAGAAGGAGCTAGCCCATAGCGAAGGATGATTATTAGCTAGTAAAGACATGGAAAATGGGTCTAGACCACAAAAGGGAATTCCTAGAGCGGGTGCTCCATGAGGTAGAACTCAACTTGGAGTGGGTCAAGGAACATAGGATGGATTGTGAGGAATATCTTAAGCTCATGACAAATTATGACATGCCTGCTACCGAGCTAGATCCAAAAAAGATCAGGCCACTTTTCCACAAGAAAATGGAGAATGAGGCCACAAATTCATTAACACCAAACTTCATGGATTTTGCTGCCTAAGCCTTCACCAAATTAGAGCAAGTGATCAAGCACACACCCAAGTGTACAAAGAATCAGGAGTTGATCACTGGAAAATCAAAGAAACTATCCTTCCAAGTGCTTTAGTTAGACATCATCGAGTGGGATAAACTTCAAGCACTGATGGGTAAATTTTTGGAGTATGCCACCGTCTAGAAAAATCAAGTAAAGCCTATCATTGATGATGAGTTCCTCATAGTGTAGCTGTAGCCAAAAGGGAAAGTCACTATAAGATAAAAGTGCTACAGTGATAGAGCACTAGAAGATAAAAAAGGGAAAGACAAGGAATGTATTTTAAATTGTAAAATATTGAGGGTAGGTGAAACCCTAATTTGTAATGAATCTTTGCCACACAATGAGTTTAAATCTTGGCCATTCATCTTGTTTTTGGAAAAATATAAAAATGGGGTCTCCTCTCATTTTCAAGAGAGAGTTGGGTTGTTGTAATGACATGCTGTTGAAATTCTAATAGAAGTTCATTGTTTTTGGCGGATTCTTGAATTTCCTTCATGTTTCATGATTCATCTCCTCATAGTTGATAGATTTGATAGATTTGAGTAGATTTAGTTTTTTGTTCTTATTTTGCATGCTTTTAAGTAGTTTAGTGAATGTTGTTCATTGATGTTGAAGAATACTATTATGTTCGTGCCCTTCCTTGTTCATACTTTTTATTGTTTGTTAATGATAAATAGCAGTGTAAAGCTAGTCTGAACATAAATTCATTGTTTCACTTAAATTTCATCTTTTATTCATGCTCTATGGTGAATGAACTATTGAAAATCTACAGACCTTAGAAGATAGCACTAGTTTCATGATATCGTTAGTTGATTTGGTTAAGTGGAACTTAGTTTCAGGAAGGATTTCCACTATAGCATCCTCCATTATCATTGTTCATTGGTAGTTACAGGTCTAGTAACTTCTTCCTTTCCCTTCCCTTTTGACCTTTCTTTGAAATAGTAATTTAGGAAAAGTTCCAGCATCATTGTAAAGATAAATTTGATGATAAAGGTGGAGTTCAGACTGTTGTTTTGAACTTACAGCAATTGCATCATCTTCAAAATATTAGGAACTCCATTTAAGGAACCAATCTCCCTTCAACTTAACATATGTAAGGCTGCCCTGTGATTACCAACAAATCACATGAACCAACTGAGACATTCTAAGAAAGTCATGACCTAACACCCGAGAGACCTTGGGATATTTTTCTACAATTTTCTTGTAGGAAATTATCTTTCAAGAGAGGTGATACACTTATGCATTACCTTTGTTGATAAGTGCAAAAAAACCCATCAACAATTTCAAGTAGGACTGAGACTCTACTGTAACAAAACTCAAATGCGAACTGGTTGAATCAATCACGCTAGACTCCTATCTGCAACAGGTTTCTTGTCCTTCAGTCATATTTATTGGACGTCATTATGATGCACAATCATCTTCACTAAGTACCTCCATGTTGTAGTTGTTGCACTCAATTTGTTTTGGAACCTCCCCTGCTTTGCTGTCTAGGAATTCCTTTGGTTGTGGGATGCATTTCCCAGTTGTTGCGGGCTACACCCTACCTCCTCTAGCTACAAATAGTTAGTTCACAAAACATGCACACAATACTAACAACCCTAGCTAAGAATAGAGATCCATTACAATTCATACATATCCACACATAAATTATGTAATAACCATCACATCATAACCATATTTCCATATACTTTAAATTAGGTTCAAGGTTGCATAATAAGCATAAAAGATAGCATAGTGTAGGGATGTATAAGATAAATGTTTGAGAATGTCTTTGAACTTACATATAAACATAAGAAAACTATCTAATGATTGGACTGATCAATTTTCCAAGTTGCCTATATGTAAGAAATTCTAAGTAGTTATATGAATAGGGTTCACCAGACTCTCTAGATCCAATCCCCTCAGTCCAAGTGATGGCAATCCTCTCCCACAACCAAACATGAAGCAAGATAACACCTACTAATAGGCTATTCACACCTGTGTAACATACTTGATGCATGTCATTAAATGTGTGAGAACACAAGGCCCCATGTGTATGTGATACCATCTAGCATCATGCTCTCGATCACCACTCCCCATCTTGTAGCAAACTGTCAAGATCCTATGTCAGGAATCAAAGGCCCCATGATCAGTGCATCAGGAATAATAGTGACATCATGCACCTCCTTGACATATGGCTATAGGTCAATTTTTCCATCAATAACTCAAAAGATGATCCTCTCCCCATAGTCTTTCCATAGTTGTCACTGCTCAGTCCATATTGTACTTAACTTGAGCATCATGAATTAGAATCCTAAGGATGTTCCATACATACTTTAGGGTAACTGTATTGTCTCTAATGGAAAGGTGAAAGGTAGTAGTGTCAGATCTCCATCTCTCTACTAAAGCAGTCATCATAGCTCGATGTGTTATGATCTCAAGCATATAAGCAATGTGATCTAAGTTGACAATAGCAAGGAACTAAATCTTGAAATATCCAATGTGAGATAGTCTTTCCAAAATCTTGGATCTCCACTCTCTCATGTAGAGGGGATGAAGCATCAACTACAAGCATAGATCCCATGACACAAAAATTGTAAAAATCAAGTAAAAATCATAAGTGTGCTAGCTAAAAAAGCAAATATGAGCTTTCTTGCAAACACGTTGTATAACAGCCAAACATGCACTTTTTCATAAATGCACTAAAGCCCCAATTGCAATTGTGAAAGTGCAAACATGAAATTTTTTTCAAAAGCATCATTGCATACACACTACCCTATGGACTATGCGATATAGTTTTGCACAAGTGACACTCTTTGGAAACCACAAACATTTCACAAATGCAAACATGACAAAGTCATGAGCATCTGATCCTTAGATCGCCACATTTGCTAGCCTACCTTTAGCTAATAATTTGAAAGCCTAAATCTATGTGCAAGAAAAAATTAAAGTTTTACGTGCCTTGGGTCCTGCTTTGGTTGATCTTTGGTGTTGTCGTATGAGGTCTGCACAGTGTGGTGCTCAAAGTATGAAATCCATTGCAAACACAAGTCTGAGGAATTTGGAAGCTAAGAGCTTTGAGGAGGTAGAATTATCTAAAGGTTGAATATGAAAATGAGGATTATTTGGGCCTAATTGTCTATCGATACCCCACAAAAAACCTAGGGTTTTTCTCACGACCACTCTACTAGATCATCTTTTAAGCCTAATTTTTTATCCTGAATATTTTTGTGACCCCTAGGGCCTATTTTTTCATCCTCTTCTCATCTAAATTGATCCCGAAGTCTTGTCATGAGCCTGACCCGATTTTTTTTTTTGGCCAAATTTCTGAGGGGATAGCCTAGCTTCCTATCATTCTTTTATCATCCACTGGGGCATAGTGGGGCATCAATATTTTTAAAAATTTATTTTGATCAACAATTATCTTTGAAACAATGCAGTAAGTACATTGTGACAAAGAGGAGGAAAATGTAGACATGTAAAATTTCCTAATTCGTATCACACATCATTAATCTTGTATTTTCATCATATTCATCCCCGATCTTGCATAATTCATCATTTTGATCACTAGCATCACTAATTCCCCTTTTAACATCATTTTCTATCATTTTCACCTATTTCCTCTATTGATTAAATAATATTGAATTGTTTAATTAATTCACCACATTTCACTAATTTTCCTCTTATTTAATCTAATTGAATAATTTTAATTATTTAATTAGTCATAAATCTAATTTTCCTCTAATCTCTCATGATTAAATAATTTTTAATTATTTAATTATCTAACTTCCCATCTCACTTGTATAGAATATTCCTTTTTAATAAAGAATATTCTAATCCTCCATAGTTAAATAATCTTGAATTATTTAATTGTTCTAATTTCCCCTCAAAGACATATTCCCATGGAATATTCTTTTTCTAAATATCTCAAAATATCTTAATATTCTCATTCATCCTTAACCCTTCATTTCTTGATGTAATCTTCACCCTTCATTTCAAAATATCTTAAACCAATTTCTTTAAATTGTGGGGGTATTTTGAGTTCAAATTGATCTTGATCCCTCATCTTCCTTGATTCAATATCATTCATTATCTTAATATCTAATCTCAACCATTGATCATAATCTTCGAAATCTATAAAACAAGCATCATTCCTTCATTATCATTCACCTAGATCATTTGTGAAATACCTAGAAACTTTTAATTCTTGAGCACACTCATGTCATTGATAATTTTGAGCAATTATCATGCATCTAGGTCATCATTTCATGCTTTTGAAATCATGGGAGCTTCTTGATTGAGCAATCCAACACACAATCAACCATTAAAATGGAATCCAAGGTTTTCACTTGGTTTGTTTTCATGTTTTGATTTTGTTTCTCATTACTATATGCTGATTTCTAACCATGCATGCATTCAATTTCATTTGCAAGTGGGATTTGATGATTTCTTGCTTTGGGTATTTTGAATTCTAACCCTTATTTGATAATTCATGTTTCATTTCCACTAACCCCACTACACACATTACATCACCCATCATTCCTTGCACCTACAATAAAGGATCTAAAACCACAACCAAACTTGTTTGGCTCTTCCTTGAGGATAATAGCCAACCACAACCCCTTGGTTGATTTTGTTTTCCAATGTTTGGGGGGAAATATTGACTTATATTAATTCATTAGTCTAAATCATCCATTTCATTTCACCTTAAATAGATACTGCAAACCCTTTCTAGCATAAGGTAATATCATATGAGGTAGTATGATGCTATTTTTAATACAACTAGTATCTTCCAACATCCTCACCAAACCTAAATCATTATCTTATCCTTGAGACAACCTTATAAAATTATATACATCAAACATTTAGATACATCAAATTCACTCAAATCTAGAAAACCATATGTGCACACATATTTCACAAAAATTCCAAATGCCACATAACATCCACTTTCATTTCATCATGAACAATAAATTTGATGCAATATGATTCTAATTAACACAAACACCAATATTTGGCATATTCTCTTTCATCTACTCCCTTGTACATTCTATTAGGGGTTCTTAATGAACATGATAGGGAATGAACGTAACATAGAATATGACCAAAAAGTTATAACCTTTAGAATAGCCACCACAAAGATAAAATACAAACCAAGAGGGAGAATTATCAATTCCAAAATCAAACCATAAAATGTACACGATGAAATTATAGACACCTAAATTTGACCATTTACATTTGGTCAAATTTATCATTTATTTCATCTATTCCATCTTCCTATCCACATTAACTAAATAATATTATTATTTAATTAGTATTTATCATTTCCATAAAATCTTGTAAGGTATTTAATTATTTAATTAAATACTTTATCCCCCTTTATCCCCTTCTCTAAATTAGATAAATGGACTAATTTATTTAATTTAGTCATTTACTTTGTGAGAATTAAATTAAATTTCTAATTCTCCTCTCATTTTCTCTCTCTAAGTGTCACATCCTCCATAATTCATTTATAATCCTTCTTAACTTGTCTAATCTTTGATTAGGATGTGCACACTTCTAATCCATGATTAGGAGGTGTCACTTCCTCCATAATATGCAAGTGGATCAATAATCCCCATTACCCACCTAATTACTCACCTAATTCTATTCTTGCACAATCAAAATCCAAAGATTAAACTAAATCCAATCCTAATGCCATTTATGGAATACCCCAAGGTCAACCCTAATTTATCACTTTCTCCTTTTGGAGAAGTTATCCCATACCCCAAATGAAATTTTAAATTCCATTTTATTTCCCCAACACTCCCCAATGGAATTTTAAATTATATTTATTCATCCTAGGTTGCTAGAGGAATTTTTTATTCCTCCTCAATCTACATGGGGATTATAAAGGGAATTTTAAATTCCCTCTTGTCACATCCTTCTCATGATTTGGGAGGATGAGACAAGTAACCCCTTTTGACCTTTTCCCACATCAACCTAAGTACACCATCTCACCATCCTCTCATCCCTCCATGTGATGACACTTTTCATCACCTCAAGAGTTGAGATGCATCAAGGAATCTCAACCCTTAATTTCCCCTCTAGACTCAATTGTCACCATCCATTATTCTCTCCTCTCTTAAGTGACTAAACAATTAATCATTGTTTTCATTCACCATTACATGTATTCAACTTTAAAGCTCTCAAATTTCATGCAACCATAGCCAACTTCATTCCATTTTAGTGACCAAATCATGCAAGAACAAGGGGTTATGTTGTCAAAATTGGATCATGAGCAGACATAGATTCAAATCCATGGGGCAATCACACTATAAGGCTCTTCCTTGACACCATTTTTGTGGTATTTGTTATAGGTTTGATCTTTAATCTTTCCCTTATCTAAGTGTTTTCTTGGGTTTTTAAAATTTTCTTGGTTTTATTTTATTTCCTTGTATTTTATATTGTAAATTCGCTGCAAATAAAAAAATAATTCGAGTGTGACCAAGGGCCACAAACTAGATAGATGGAAAATTTTGGTGACTATACCAACCATAAGAAATTTAAAAATTCAATGTTGATCCATAATCAATAATTAGAGAGTTCATCAATAACCAAAATAAAGCATCAAACTTTGAAAACATGATTACATGAACTAGGTGAATAATGTTAGACACATTTGAGGGATTAAAGGCTACACAACACCTTGGGAGTACAACATCCAAAGTGTTACAAGTATGAATAAATATGGTGGTGTTTTCATTAATGTTGTCATTGATGTCCATAGTATTGGATGTTGCAGAGAAAGGAAACAAATGATTGCAGGTGGTGCATGTATAGTTGAGATATTGTAGCGATGTTCTAAGTACATGGGGATATCTTTATGATGTTGCAGGTGTGCTGATATGATGAGTTATCAAGTGATTTTAAGAAAATTAATAAATAGTGAAGACAAAATTGTGTGTGTTCAAAATGTACTCTAGTATGTGCTCTGCATTTCTTTTGTGTTGGTCCTATGCTTTTTTGGATATAAAGTGTTGTTTAAGGAAATCCTTGGGTGATATATCCTAGATTATAGCTTTTGGTTTTATGAAGAGTGAAAGTTAAGTTCACCGGTTTGTGAACTAGTCTGGCAGAGTTGTTTGTCTATGGACTAGGAGAAATTTATCTGCTCTACAATCCTCTACTGGTTTGATTCAAGTCTTGTGGATCTAGAAGAAGGCTTGTAATGGTTTTATCTATGTTCTATCAAAGGTGTTCATGATTTGGTGCTTCAGAAGACTACTTTCATAGTTACAAAGCCATAAGATGATCCATAGTGAAGGTTCAGAGGAGTTGGAAGCAAATTTTACAAGGAAATTGAAGAAAGGTACCAAAAGTACAAAGGTATGTTACCTTTTAAATGTTTTAGTTGTGGAAATATTTGTCACTATGCTTCAAGATTTCAAATAGAGTCATACACAAGAAGAGTAAAGGCAATAAAGAAAAAAAGGACAAAAATTTCAAGAAATTGTATTATGTTAGAGAAGATGCTAGAATTTCTAATGATGAGTCTAATATTGAGGGTGATAAAGATGAATACTTTTTTCTATCCTTAGAGAATAAATCAGTTTATACTAGCCATGGAAGATGTGCAAGGGAATGTGGTTCAGAAAACAAGAAGAGATGGAAGGTACTTCGGTTACTGCCTTTCATGCTAGACAAGACGAAGATTATTGGGTAACTAACAATGGCTGCTCAAATCATATGACCAGAGACAAAAGTAATTTTACTAAACTTGAAAAGTATGATGGAGGATTAGTCATGTTTGGAGATTATTTTGGTGCAAAGATTTTTGGAAAAGGAACAATTAGTTTTTATGGAAAACACAATACTGATGATGTCTATTATGTTAAGGACTTAAGGCATAATCTCTTGAGTGTTGGAAAAATGTGTAGCAAAGGATTTAAGCTTTTGTTTTAGGATAATACTTGTGAGATCAGAAAAGGGTCTAGAACTATGGTAGCTACAAGAAGAAGAACATATAGAAACATTTATTAGCTTAAGGGTGTTGATGGTCAGTGTTTTGTGTCTCAAGTTAATGAAAGTTGGTTATGGCACCAGAGGACGGGACATGTAAACTTTGACAACCTAATCAAGATTAGTTCAAGAGAAGTTGTCAGGGATCTGCCAAGAATCACAAAGCCTACCAATATTGTTTCTAAAAGTTGTCAGTTGGGAAAACAAACAAGTTGAAACTTTAAAGGAAAAGAAAGATCAAATACAAGAATGTTGGAATTGATTCATATAGACCTCTGTGGTCTTACAAGAACAAGAAGTCTTAATGGTGATAGGTATTTTATGCTTTTAATTGATGATTATTCTAGAATGACATAGGTTACTTTTCTTAGGGAGAAAGCTCAAGCTCTAGATAGATTCAAGGTATTCAAGGCTATGGTAGAGAATGAATTGAACCTAAAAATCAAATGTTTAAGGTCTGACAAAGGTGGAGAATACACCTCAAATGAGTTTAACATGTTTTGTAAAGAGCATGGTATAAAGAGGAATCTTTCTACTCCTATAACTCCTTAGTAGAATGGAGTTGCTGAAAGGAAGAATCAGACAGTTCAAGAAGTTGCAAGCACTATGATGAAAGAGGAAAATGTACCTGAAGTATACTAGAGAGAAGAAATTCACACTGCTATTTATATTCTTAACAAAGTTCAGGTCAAAGGCAATAACACAAAGACTCCTTATGAACTATGGTATGGAAAAATTCCTACTATTAAGTACTTTAAGGTGTTTGGAAGAAAATTTTATATTAAAAGAGATGATGAGAACCTAGGAAAGTTTGATGTAAGATGTGATGAAGGTATTTTCCTTGGATATTCAACCAAAATCAAAGCTTACAAATGCTACAATAAAATATTGAGAAAGATTATTGAAAGTGCAAATGTAAAAGTTGATGAAAATATGCATAGATCAATTGAAATAAGTGAAGTTGAACCAGATGAACTTGTTTGTAGAAAAGAACAAGAAGAGAATAAGGAAGAAGAAGAAGCTCCAGAACCTACTCCTAAGACTCCAAAATATGTATAGAAAAATCATCTAGAAGAACATATAATTGGAGATAAAGACAAAAGTGTAATGACAAGAAGCAAAGTGGCAAAAATTGAGGTAAATTTGTGTTTACTTTCCAAGATAGAACCTAAAATAGTGGGTGAAGCATGCAAAGACAAAAACTGGGTTAGAGCAATGAAAGAGGAATTATAGCAGATAGAGAAAAATTAGACATGGGAATTGGTTCCTAGATCGGTAAACAAGAACATAATTGGTTCAAAATGGTTATTTAGGAATAAGTTGAATGAGAATGGTGAAGTAGTAAGAAACAAAGCAAGGCTTGTGTGCAAATGCTATTCACAGGTTGAAGGAATAGACTTTTGGATATTTCAAGGTATACTAGATGGATGTTATTCCTAAATGGAGAATTTGAAGAAGAGGTCTACATGGAACAACAAGAGGGATTTTAGTTATCAGATCAACCAGGCATGGTTTGTAAGTTTAAAAGGAACTATATGGACTTAAACAAGCTCCTAGAGTATGGTATGCAAGGTTGGACAAGTATTTGACTTAGCAAAGGTTCAGCAAAGCCTCTACAGATAGTAATCTTTATTTCAAGATTGAAGGAAACAAAATTTTGATGGTAGTAGTGTATGTTGATGATATTATCTTTAGAGGAAATGAGGGTCTCTGCAAGAAATTTGTAGAGGAGATGCAAAAAGAGTTTGAAATGTCTATGATTGGTGAGTTGAATTTCTTCCTTGGAATTCAAGTGAATCAAATTAATAAGGGAATATTCATTTCACAATCAAAGTAAGTTAAAGAATTACTAAAGAAGTTTGGAATTGATGACTCCAAACTAGTTTGTACCCCTATGGTGACTGGATGAAAACTAAGTAAGGATGATGAATCTCCTAAAGTTGATCAGAGAAAGTATAGATCTATGATTGGTGGACTGCTATATCTTACTACTACTAGACCGGATATCATGCATGCAGTATGTTTGGTTGCTATATTTCAAGTAGAACCCAAAGAAACACATGTTACAACTGTGAAAAGGATATTCAAATATCTAAAAGGGACTCTCTATTGTGGTTTGTGGTATCCTAAGGATACTGATTTTACTTTGAGTGCTTACATTGATGCATATTGGGTTGGTTGTGTAGATGACCAGAAGAGTACAAGTGGTGGTGAATTATTTCTTGGATGTAGGTCAGTTTCATGGATAAGCAAGAAACAAGATTTAGTTTCTTTATCCACTACAAAGGTTGAGTACATAGCAGCAACATCTTGCTACACACAGGTACTATGGATGAAGCAAACATTGAAGGATATAAGAGTGATGTGTGATGAGCTTATCTTTATCTTCTATGATAATACAAGTGCAATAAATATTTCAAAGAATCCAGTAATGCATTCAAGGAAAAAGCATATATCTATCAAATATCATTTCTTAAGAGAGAAGGTATTGGAGAATGAAGTCAGGCTTGAATATGTTCCTACAAAGGATAAGATTACTGATATATTTACTAAGGCTCTTCCTAAGGATACTTTTGAGTATCTCTGGGAGAAGTTGGGGATTACTACCCCTACTTTGAACTGGGTGCACATAGAGGTGCATCAATCTAGTGGATCTATAGATTCATCATTTGTCTGGTCTGATGACTAGGGTTTACTCCTTAGGGGTAGTAGGAAATATCATTGTTGTAGTATGAGATGTGTGGGTGCACTCCTCAGGGGAAGTGATCATAATTATGTAAAAAAAAAATTCCATTGATGTCAAAGGGGGAGAGAGAGTCATGTGAAAAGAATATTGTTTTGACATGACTCTCATAAAGGGGGATATTGTTGCAAGTATGAATAAGTATGGTCGTTTTTTCATTAATGTTGTCATTGATGTCAACATAGTATAGGATGTTGCAGAGAAAGGAAACAAGTGATTGTAGGTGGTGCATGTATAGTTGAGATACTATAGAGATGTTGTGAGTACATGGAGCTACCTTTATGATGTCACAAGTGTGTTGATATGATGAGTTACCAAGTACTTTTGAGAAAATTAATAAATAGTGAAGACAAAATTGTGGGTGTGTTCAGAATGTGCTCTGGTATGTGCTCCAAATTTCTTCTATGTTGATCCTATGCTTTTGTGGATCTGAAGTGTTATTTAAGTTTAAGGACATCCTTGAGTGATATATTATGGATTATAGCTTTTGGTTTGATGAAGAGTGAAAGTTAAGTTCACCAATTTGTGAACTAGTTTGGTAGAGTTATTTTTCTATGGATTGGGAGAAATGTATCTACTCTATAGTCCTCTTTTGGTTTGTTTCAGGTTTTGTAGATCTTGAAGAAGGATCCTAATGGTGTTATTTGTGTTCTATCAAAGGTGTTCATGGTTTGGTGCTCTAGAAGACTAGTTTCCGAGTTACTATATGTGTCTATACAGTCAGGATGGACTAATGGAAAGTGTTTTGTGTATGAAGGATGTTGCAATAGCTGCGAATGAATCTGATGGCATCTAAGATGCGTTCCAGTGTATTATGAAGCATGTTATCTTCTTACTATAGAAGCATGTGCTTCAAAGTTCATTGGTGTTTTCATTAGATTTGGTCGGCCTAGTGTTTACACGTCATGCAAAGGATAAGTATCAATTAAGGAAGCATGTGATTGATCCAAGATGTTTTTGGGTCCTAGTTAAGTGTTGGTTTGGTCTACTCTCATTCTCATCCACTGCAGGAATGTTGAGTTGCTGACCTAATTTGAATTTGTAAAATGAAGTGTGTGTAGTCGACCTTGGAGAAAGTTTCTAAGATTGAAGATGATATAAATACAAGAAAGGATGTTAAGGATTGTATGCCACAAGTGTCAGAAGCAAGGTAGATGTGAGAGATTGTGTGAAAGTGAATAGAGGCAGTGAGAAATTCAATGTGTTAGACTATTGAAAGTAGTGATTTGATGGTGTCTGCAATTCTTTGATCAAGGTTACGGATGTGTGCAAGTTGTTGTGGTGGATCTTTTGTTGCATTGAGATAATGTTGTCTATGTAACAGTCTTCTTTCTATCTTTTTGTATCTATAGGCAGTGAGCTTCCCATTTGTATAGTGAGTCCTATCTAGACAATGAGCCCTATCTTGGGCAGTGATCCCTCTAGCAGTGAGCCTCTTTGTAAACAATTTTTCCATTACTCTTATATTGTGAGTTAATCATCATCGTGGTTTTTCCCTTATTGGGTTTTCCATGTCAATCTAGTGTTTCTTGTGTTGATATTTATTTTTGTTATTTTCACTTCATGCTCATACTTAATACTAGATTAAAGTGGATGTGGAGATAATAATTGTTTAAGATCTATGGTGAATGTGATTAGATACAACTAATTCACCCCGCCTCTCATTTTTCTTGTGCATTTCAACACAAAATGTTAGAGGAAGTATACTCAAACACATTTCATACATAATTTACCAATTTTCCAATTAAGTATGCCAACAAAAACCACATTAAGAAAATACACTTCATCAAGACATGATTTCATTATAATGCAAGAAGGAATATGTAGGGATCACTATGAGATCCACAATTCTATCCACACAAGGGTAGGGGTTCACCCAAACACCACTTCCACAACAAATTTACAATTATAATGCAATGACACACACATTATTCACATCATGTATCACTACAACATGCTATAACAAAATGATATCTGCGTCATTCACATGACACATCACAATTGAGGCTTTAAACCAACCAACACAATACTCCTAATAATCTTAATTTCATTTAACAATTAAACATGCACCCCATGCAAGTGGAAAAATAATACCAAATACCCATCTAGGTTCTCACAAGAATCCTAGGGACAACATGATTTGAGGACATAAGTCATTTTCCCAAATGCTCTATTATAACAATGCAACATTCCATTCATGCACTAACATGATCACTTCACACATATGATGATAGTTTAATATGATTACAATGCATAGTGCACCATAGGAAAAATTACCATAAGAACACATTTTCACCATTCAAGAATATGGAATGCACCACATTCACTTTCAATGTATCAATCACATAAGACAATTCACATTTCCCGATCATGAGCCAAAATATTCCACCCAATTTTAGTAAATGCATTCATATATACACATCCAAGAGAACATGCAAGAATAACCAATACCACTCAAGGGTCACTACCTATTCACACTTAACATAAATCAATACATTGAGATGAATATCACACATGAAAGAACTTCTTGAAAAATCAAGGTTCTAACTAACCCTCACAAGCAAGAATTTCTCAAACATATCACTTTAGGGAAAAAAATAGCAATGATACTTGTTGCTAACAAGAAACTCACGCATGCAAAGACCCAACAAAATATCACACAAAATGAGCATCATCCCATCCCTATCACATGCATTAGGGCCTAGAAGGAACTCTTCCTCCTCAAAAATACTACACGGGTTGGTTAACATTGAACCCTTAGAAATTCCACTCAAGGAAGCCATGCAAGGAGCCAAACATAGACTCACTAAAACAAGCACTTGAGTGATCACACACCAAGAACCAACAACCACATGGGAAAATACATGAACTATAGATCTCAGTGCTACAACATGGGCTTTGTTACCAAACATAATGCCCCAAGCTGACAAGCTTAGAATAAAACCTAATGGAACAACTTTTTTTGAAACAAGGATAACAAAACTAATAATAAAAAAATGGCATGTTGCATTTGCACAACAACATGACACAAGTGTCACAATGACACAATTCCAGAGACAACAAGGAACTTCACCATTTCATAAGAAAATTGGAAACATTGGAAGATTGACCAAACATGGGATAAATCCACCATGATGAACAAATGATAGAGTGAGAATAACCCTACATGATGATCAATTACTAAACCATGATCATGTTCTCTCACAACAACACACCAAGAAGGATGAGGGATTAATTGATATCAAATCCACATCCAAA
>VDFB02036693.1:54440-134491 GCA_007258455.2 Sequoia sempervirens
AAACTAAGCATCACAACCAAACAATATAGAAAAGGGTCATATAGACAAATTGACAGAGATGATCAAGTAAATGTCTACAGAAATGACACACTTGAGGAATTAGAGCAACTAGCTACAAGCTTCCCAATGTAGCATCTAGGCCAACCTAACTAGAGATAATAGAGATAACTATGATGCAAGTGCCTCATCCGGGCAGAATTATGAAAGAGGACAAAATTCCAACCAGAACTTTGAAAGGAGGACTTCACAAAGATAGAACCAGACATGCAACACAAGACCTAACAATGGAGGTGTCCCTACACCTCTATACCAGCCATAAAACATAGACAAAATGAAGAGTTGGGTATACTTAGCCGAGATAGATTTTTCTGGATGGTGTTAGATCCATAAAACGAATAGGTACTCCAAACTGGACTGCCCCAAGTTCTAGATAGTTGTAAAGATCTTTCAAGTGGAGGTCCAGAATGTTATGGACGGAGCTGGTTGCAGGGATGTGGTGCCATCAGAACCATATGATTCTCCCATGCTCATGGTCAATCAAGCTTTGTTCCCATGAAGTGAAAGCAATGTGCCTAAAAGGGAGATTGTTGCTACAAAGGGTGAAGAAGCAAAAGAGATAAGTAATGAAGACACTCTATCTTAGCTCTTTACTTCAATAGATAATGATCCAGTAGATGAAGGGGAGTCACGTGAGGATGAAGTTCTAATTTTTCAGCAAAGAGTGACCCCATATAACTGAAGAAATAGGAAATCAGGAGGGCCTTTCATGACCTCTATTCCACCTAATAACTTTAGCACTCCACTTGACCCAAATGCTAGCAACAATCTAGGTTACCCCCATGTTCCCACTCAGTATCTTAATAAAAACAAGTAGCCAAGCCAAATGTAAAACCAGTTTGCTAGCTCTTCCCAAAGAAAATCTTTTAAGGGTAAAATTAAACAAATGGGAAAATACGTCACTGAAGAATTCAAGAAGGTCAAAATAAGTTTGTTTTCTTTTGAATTGCTTAAAGTCACAACAGTTAGGAATTCTTTCTTTAGAATGATTAATGGGACTGCCTCTTCTAAGTTAGCATAAGAGGTACCTACCAAGAGAGTCTCCTTTGATGAATCACCAAATGAGCATGTAATCAAAGAAATATTAGGCAAGAAAACATATACGCCTTCAAATCAGCAAACGGGAAAGAAACCCGCACAAGAGAAAATCCAAGTGCCAACCAAGGATAGGACCAATGAGAAAGATAAAAATCAAGTATCCCAAGTAGACACACCCATGGGTTTGTTCCAAGGGAAGTTAGAAACACCACCTTTCCTCACCACTATTGGAACATTTAGGAAGAACCTACAAAAATGCTTGCTTGATTTAGGAGCATTGGCTAATGTCATGCCTCTTGCTGTATGCAAGGAATTGGAGATAGTTCTAACTCCTTCCAGGCGAAAGGTGACCCAATTGTACAAAACCAAGCTGAATATAGTTGGAAAAATCAGCCGGATTCCTATGCAAATTGTTGCAGACTCAAGGGTGCAACAGGTAATTGATATTCAAGTTACTAATATTCCCAACACCTACAACATAATACTGGGATGAGACTTCACCAAGGCATTGAATGGGTATGTTACAACTAAATTTTCTCACATGTGGTTGCCAAATCAAATTTTTATTGATTGGGAGCCATGCATGAAGTTTATGATCATAGAGTAGAACAATACCAAAAAGGTATTATTTTTTGAAACAGAGTTGGGAAATTATTATCCTGTGGCTTGCCAAGAAGAATCAGAGTCCCAAGAAGAGGAGGCAATGGGAAAGGTTTTCCTTGTGTTGTGCAACCCTCCCATTGATTTAGCTTATGCACCTCAGAGCACATAAATGTTGGTTGAGTCGAATGATGAGAATCCAATGACAATGGAAATTTGGGATTATTGGATGGATTCTAGGAATTTATTGAAAAAAGTGTGCAAGATCAGCCCAACTTGGGAGCAAGGATGGATTTCCAAGATCTCTTGTTGCCTAGTTGGTGTAGGGTCCACAACACCGCCCACTTAGAATTTGAATGTTTCCTTTTTCAAATAGTAGTTGCTCATATCAACAGCCACATTTCACTAAAGAAGGAACCCCAAATAGGATAGCCTGAACTCAACATTGTTGAACCTATGCTTTCACTAGAAGTTACCAATGCAAATGCACAGATAAATAAATATGAATGTATGATCAACCCTTGAGCTGAAGAGTCCTCCAAGTTTTGGGCACTACGCTTTGATGGGTCTAAGTCCAAGCAAGGAACAAGAGCTGGGTTTGAACTCATCATCCCCATAGGTAAGACCTACTTTGCTGCTCATAGGCATCAATTTTATTGTACAAATAACATAGCAGAGTATGAAGCACTAGTCCATAGTCTTTTAATGGTTCTGAGGAAGAAGTTCAAAATGCTGCAAGTCTTTGGAGACTCAGAGTTAGTGGTTAAGCAAGTCAAGAAAGTATATTCCTTCCATGATAGAAGGCTAGAAAATTACAGGTATAGGGGTTGGGATCTTTTAGAGAGCTTAGATGCATTTAATATTCAATTGATCCCTCGAAGTAAGAATCATACTGTTGATGCCTTGGATCAAGTAGCTAGTACCCTTCAACATCTGTTGCTTTCTAGCCTCAAAAGGTTCACTATTGAGCTCACTTCCACCCCATTAGTGCTAGATAATGTTACCAACTTTCAAGTGTTCGGTGATGATAAGCATATCTTGGATTTCATTACCATTTCTGATGTGTTTTCCACTCAGATAATTGATGAGACCGAGCCTGAAGAAGCTGAACTAGATATGGAAGGGGTCATCAACCTCAAGATGAACATGATTCCCAAGCGTATGGTCCAATTTGAATGAATATTTGACTTATACTAGATCATAGATTAGGATCACCAAGCAAAGAAGGCTTCTATCAATAATCAGTGTGACACTCATAACCTTGGAACAACCGAGGAAAGTAAGAATGTTTTTATTGGAAAGGTGTGCACTCTAGAAGAAAAGAAAGGGATTGTTGATTCCTTGCACAAGAATCATGATGTGGTTACTTGGAGCTATGAAGATTTAAAGACATAAGACACATTGATCATCACGCACATCATTCCTCTCAAGCCAGAGATGAGACCATTTCGGCAATCACAATGTCCCATTAATGCATTATTGGAACCCATCATCTACAAGGAAGTTCAATTTTTTTTGTCTGCTTGAATTATATTCCTAGTTAGGAACTCCACGTGGGTAGCTAATTTGGTGTCAGTCAAGAAGAAGAATGAGGAAATTAGATTGTGTGTATATTTCCACAATTGAATAGAGCTTCAGAAAAGGAAAATTATCTAGTGCCCTCATTGGATGAGGTGTTACAAATCATCAATAGATCTCAAATGATGTATTTCTTATATGGATACTCCAGGTATAATTAGGTAATGGTGTAGTACGAGGATATGCACAAGACAACATTTATCACCAAGTGGGGAACCTTTGCATATAGAAGGATGTTGTTTGGACTCATCAACGTTGGTGCCCCTTTCCAACATGCAATGAATATTTCCTTTCAAGATCTGATTGGAAAGTGCATTATCATTTACATGGATGATCTCACAGTGTTTTCAAAGAAGTGAGTGGATCATGTTTCCGATTTATGCAAAGTTTTTCAGAAGTGTAGGGAATTTGGGATTTCCTTGAATTTGAAGAAGTGTATCTTTGGGGTCACAGAGGGAAAGCTACTTGGGCATGTGATCTCAGAGAAAGGAATCTTGATAGATCATGAGTGCATTCAAGCCATCCTAAAAATTCAGCTCCTAGGTAGCAAGAAATAGCTGAAATCTTTCTTTGGAAAATAAATTTCATCAAAAAATTCATCACTGGCTTTGCTGAGATAGTCAAGCCACTCAATGTTATGCTGAAGTAGGATGCCAAATTTGAGTGGACGTTGGAGGCCAAGAAAGCCTTCAAGGAAGTCAAGAAATCAGTTGTTGATGCACCTATATTGGTCAGCCTAAATTACCTAAAGCCATTCTACATCTACTCATTTGCTTTAGACCATTCTAGTGCCAACATATTGACTCAAAAGGATGATAAAGGAAGTGAGCATCCAATTGACTTCATGAGTTCCCCACTGAAATATTCTGAGATGAGATACCATAATGTGGAGAATTAAGCCTACACCTTAGTCAGGGGAGTCAAGAAATTCTAACATTACATTTTATGGAAAAAGGTGTTTGCAATAGTGTCTGACCCAACAGTAAAGACGTTGATGCAAAATGAGTTGGGTGAAAGAAGAGAATTATGGGTCACCTTGCTATAGGAATATGACATGGAATTTTGGCCCATGAAGTTATTAATATGGAAATCCCTCACCTAAATGATGGTTGAAATGTTGGCTAAGTCTAGACCCGAGCTCACTGTCCAACAATATCAACTTGAAGATGTCTCCCCCAAAGAGTGGTATGATGACATTGTCTACTACCTATTGAATAACAAGTGCCCACCTCACCTACAAGGAGTCCAAAAATGTGCTCTCTGACTAAAAATTAATAGCTACATGTTGCAGGGCTCTATACTATACAAGAGGAATCATGAAGGGGTCTACCTTAGATGCCTTGGGAAAGAAGAGGCAACACGAGTAATAAAAGAGTTTCATGAAAAATTTGGCACCGATCATGGATCCAACCCTTCCATCTCTCATCAAATCTTGTAGACTAGGTACTATTGGCTGACGGTATTCAAGGATGCACACCATCATGTTCAAACTTTTCGTGTGTGTTAGACTACTGCAAATAGAGAACAAAATGGTGCTGTCTCGCTGCAGCCAGTTCTGGAGGTAAGACCGTTCACTTAGTGGGGTCTCGACTTCATCGGTTTGATAAGCCCACCATCCTCTACGAATAATAGGTACATTCTAACTACCTCTAATTATTGCACTAGATGGGTAGAAGCAATTTCATGCAAGCAATGTACTACTAAGGTGGTTATTAATTTCCTTGAAAGTTTTATTTTGAATCATTTTGGTTGCCTCTATGCTCTTGTCTGCGATAATGGCCCCGCCTTTTCCTCACTCAAATTTTCTAGTTGTGCCTTTGACTATGGAATTTCCCTCAAGTTCTCATCCAATTACTATCCTTAATGCAATGGCCTCGCTAAATCCACAAACAAAAACTTGATCACTATAATTAAGAAATTCCTCGATAAAAACCCCAAAGACTAGCACACCCAACTATGTTTTTCCCTTTGGGAAAATCGTACATGCCTCAAAGCTTCCCTGGTGATTCCCCATTCCATCTTGTCTACGGCTTGGAGCCTATCTTTCCCATGCACTTAAGGATCCCTACCCTCCAGTTTGTCAACACCTTTTATGAAGAAGGAGACCATCGAGAAGCCCATTTACTTGAATTGCTCCACTTAGAAGAAGTCTATGACCGAGCTATTGAATTTTTTTCCAAACATTAGGGTGTGGTTAAGAGATGGTTTGATCATCGAGCCAAAGTTAAGGCCTTTAGGATTGTTGATTTATTCCTTCGTTGGGACAAGGCCCATGAAAAAAAAGGGGGACATGACAAATTTGACAAGCTCTGGCTTGGCCCCTTTCAAATCTCTAAAATTTTAGGAGATAATTCCTTCCACCTCAAGACACTAACTAGTGAAGATGTCTCATTATTCATCAATGGGAAACACCTCAAGCATTACTTCCTTACCTAAGATCTTCTGAGCTAGTCTTTGTAAATACCTGTATATAGGCTAGTTTAGGTTTCCTTTGCTTTGCTATTGTGTTCTCGCTTTTGTTTTGCTTGTCCTCCCAACTATCTTGTCTTGCTAAGGGTGTTCCTTTGTTTCTGATGTAGTGGTTGTGCTCGGTTTGATGAATGGTTCCCTTTGTTTCCCACTCTTTGTGTTCTTTGGATAAATATTCACTCCCAACTATTGATCTTTGATCACTTCTATTGAGTGGTTTCCTTATTTGAACTCAAACTTGACCTAGAACACGATTGTTGGTTGAATCCTTTCACACTCATTTTAGATCATGCACTAAAAACACACTAAATTATTTCTGAAGAGTTATACTGTGGCTATTATGAGGGCCTAGCAAGTGAAAAAATCTTAAGTTTTCTCCAATGACCATTGTGGTTACAAACCCATAGTAAGCTTTGATGATTACACAGTTGAGCAAAAGAAAGATCACCAAAAGGAAAACATTTTAAAATAAAGAAAGTAAGCAAGTAATGCAACTATGTGGGTGTGTGAAAAATTATATCGGGGCTATGGATGCCCGACTGGTAGTAGAGAAATATTCATGGGGTCACATCGATAACTCTATCGGGGCTATGGATGCCTGACTAGTAGCAAAGCAATGTCCAAGTTAAATTTGGAGATTAGACAATTTATGTAGCTTTCTCTATCCAATTAATGGTTGTATGTTCTAGTTTCTAAAGAAAGGGGAATGAACTCACCATACACCCACTTCTGAGATGTTTTGTGATCTGATTTAGTTAAGGATCTTGTTCTCCTTCGAGTTCCTTAGTTCACTTATGGAAATTGTCTCCTGCTCTACGAAACCAGAGATTCATGGTTTTGAATGAGTCCTTATCCTTAGAATGCTCAAGAGCGTTCTCCCAATAGAGTCTCCATTTTTTGTGTCTATAGCACACACGCTCCATTCTGAATGGGGACCCTCTCCCTTTCCACTTTCACTAGGTCACTTTTTTCCTTTTCCTCATTTTGTGTGCCCCCTATTTTGAGCCCCAATTGGTCAAGGAGTCATAAAATTATCATTTTAAGTTGACCAAGTTTCACCACCCTTGAAACTTACATGTCTTTTTCCTTTGCGGACCTCCTCTAGTAGTTTTCCTTAGGTCTTTGAAACTGGCGTCCTTCCCTTGTTGCGGATCCACCTTTGTGGATTTCCTCATGCAGGATTCCCTCTAGCTTTATCCATTTCCATAGTGACTGGATCAAGCTATTCTCCCATATGGTGGGCTTTGCATCCTCCATTGCCATTCTCTTCACTAGATTTCCAAGCGGCAATCACTTGACCGCCGCCTGCATCACGGGCTCCGACCTTCCCATTGCTGGCATTTTCAAAAAGTGTGTTCACCAACCTCGCCTTCCACCGTATGGATCATAAATGCGGGTCATTAATGATAAATTTCCTATAAATAGCCCAACCAACCTATCATTTTCATTCCTTTTGTTAGAAATTTTTCAACGAGCTTTGTTATTTATTGCCGCCTTCACACCCACATGATCTCGTTGTCGTTCGAGCATTGCAATTGTCAGATTCTTCATTGGTTTTTATGGGGAATTTAGGTAGCTTTTCTTTGACCACCACTTTGGTCATGTTTTTAATAGTTTTCTTTCAAAGTTGTTAAGATGTTAAGAGGAAAGCCTTAAGTTAGTTAGGGACTGAATTTCACACAAAACCCATCTTTTGAAAATTTGAAAACCCTTCAAAATTGACTGTCTAGGGTTGTGCGGAACTTGACTATTTGGCCGTTGTTCTTCACCAAGGAATTCATTCCCTTGCAACCCGCAAGCCTCCCTTCATCATTTTGCAAATTTATGAACTCTAAACACAAACCTGAGGCCTTCGTCCTTGGTGGGTTCGCACATCCAGGAGGATGCCACCCCTTCATCATGATTTGTTAAAACTTAAAAAAGAGTAGAACTGGACATCCCTGGGCACTTGCGAGTCCGTTTTCGTGGACTTTTGCACATGGGTGGCTCATCATTGTTTTCCATTTCAAAATGGCTATCCAATACATGCCCTCCAGCTTGTGCTTTCTGCTAGGTCGAAGTCCACTGAAATAATGAAGTATTGAAACCCATCTACAAGTCACTCCCAATGGACCTCCCCACCCTCATTGTTGTCATTTCTAATGCCATCATCAATGGATAAACCAGTCCATCCTCCCGGACTCTGTACCCCACCAACCCTATCAACATTAAGGCTCACCCAAGTAGCACTCAAGTTAAACTTCCTTGCAGGTGGAACACTGTGGGGGTCTATCCATAGGCCACCCCCTCCTCCTCACTATTTTTAAACAGTTGATCACCTTCGCCCATTCGCTCTGTGGGCTCCATGCTACTCATTTCCCTTTAGATTCCTCACATGCAAAATGGCTAAGTATTTGATGCGGGTATTTCGGTGTGGGCCACTACTTGCAGACTGTCATCTTACGATCGCTATTTCTAAATGGCCATGGCTAACCTACCACCTACCCTGCGAGGCCCAAATCCATCTCCACCGTCCTGCCCCTCCTCAAGCAAAGTGATTAATGTCGAGATCTCTTGTGGACCCACCTATGTTGGTCACCTATTGTAGGGCACCACCTTGCCTCCGTTGTCTCCAAATGGTTGTCACCTAATGGCATCCTACAGATTCCTTCCCACACCCTTATCAACGAATTAAAACCTAAGAGCTAAATGGGGTCATCCTTCCTACCTATGGATCCTACAATGTGGGACTCTATTTGCATACTTCCACCATATCAACATTGTTCCAAATGGTAGATCTACAAAATGGCCTTAACGACCCCATCTCCCACATTGTCTTGGCCCACATGCCAAAATGACTACATTAACACTTTTGAAGCATCATAAACGATAGACCCATGTGCCCAAATGCCTTAACACCTTGGTGGGCCCCAATTATGTTGTGAAAATCTTGATATGGGTGGCCACATGTGGGCCGTCATGCCCTCTATGTTGCCTCCCTACTGCCTTCTCCAAAATGGCTGCCAGCCTAGTGATACCCACATCCCTAGGCCCACATTGCTCTATCTTCCCCAAACAGGAGCTAAATGATGATTTTTGATGAATATTACGATCTTTGAAAGATGAATTACTCGATCTAACATCTATTTTCAGGATTTTGCTAACACTCCCCTCATTTTTTTTATGTGAATATGCTTATTGCATCTCTATTTGCAAGTTTCATGGAATTAGCTACAGGACCTTCGGGAGCACCCACAAAGAAAGATAAAGGGAAGAAGTCTACCAAGGTCCGAAGAGGGAAAGAAGATAAAGATTAGATGAAGTATTAGTTCCAAGGGGTAGAAGTCACCTCTAGGGTCACTACCACCTAGGATAAAATCTCATATACCAACCTTTGGTAGGTTGACATAAATGAATTTAGAAAGAGGGTCATCATCAACCCCACCACAGATAATGCCAAGAAAATTAGAAATAGTGGTTTGGCTAAGGCAGTTGGTTTCCCGCCCGCTCTTGTGGCTCTAGAATTGGTAATGGCTTGCAGGGAATCTTATCAGGAAAAAACTAAAAGGATTATTGATCATGAGGGTAAGGTGTTGGCCGACCTATCTATGAGGTCCATAGGAAAAATGTTACACATCCCTACATTTGACCCTATGGAGGAGACGACAAAGGAATATGCAGAAAATATGTGGAAGGTCAACCCCCTAAAATGCAAAAAGCTAATTAACCAATATTGGTTAAAGGAGAAGAGGAGGGGCACTAACAAGGTGCCCCAAGAATTATTCAGAAGTGACTTTAACAAAGATTATCATGACTTGGTGACCTTGTTGAGCAGTCATTGGAATTCCTATTGCTACTTACTTCCAAGACTCACACAGAGCCCATGCATTCATTCATAGGTTTGGGTTTTTGTTTATACAGTTCCCCAAATTTACTTACATTAGAATAGAGGGCTTCTCCAAAAGGCCATACAAACTACCCCGATACCCAAATGATTGATTAATTTTACTAGAAGTGTCCAGGAAATTGCAACACTCACACACTCTCTTCAGTGGCAAGTATTAGGCAGGGATACCATATCTCCTCATATTTGGGCAAGGAATGTACACCCCCATAGCTATCCAATGTGCTGAATATTCAAAAAAGGAGATTGTTGAATACAACCTGGGCCTCTACATTGCTCAAAAAAGGATGGATCCTTATTGTAAATTGAAGAAGTTTGTCAAAAGAGAATACGACCACTTGCACAACATTGAAGATTTTTGGGCTAACTATCATGAAGACAAGGAGGTACACATGAGGCATTATATGCGTATGACTCTTTACTTTTTCAATATGTTAAATTTGTTCCTAATACTGGATCAAATTGTAGAAGATGAAAACACTGTTTTGGATCTGAGGTATGATGTTGTTGCCAACCTGCCATTTCCCTTAATAGACTAGAACGAAGAAGAGGTCAACGACCTCAACATTCTAACAAAGCTAGTAGAGCATAGAATGAGGTAGTGGATTGATGCCCAAATAGCTCAATTGAAGCTCCATTGTGCCACTTTGACATATGGTGTGCTCGAAGATGAGATCGAGAGTTAGATAGATAGTGGGACTACTATTGCTCCAACTGAAGAAGCCCCCAAATCTTCTCTAGCCACAAGGTCAAGGAAGAGTAAAGAGATAACTGAACACCAGCCAAAGCATAAGGTGTATTCACAAAAGGCCTCAGAGGGTGAGACCTTGAAGAAGGCCAAGAATTCGGGTGGATTATTTGAGATGCCCACAACCCAAGAAGACCCACTACATGAAGGAGAATAAGGAGAGGCCGAGCAACCAAATTCACCACTTGCCACCTCCACTCTAGCCATAACTACCACTACCATTGCTACTACTCCTCCTTGAACATCTCAAGAATTACCTACTTCCTCTCCACCTACAATGGAAATATTGGTTCACCTTGCCTCCACCTCATTCACTGCTCCAATTATGGTGCGAGACTCCACATCTACTACAACCTCTCCACTCTCATCTTCCTCAATGTCTCCCTCAACTATAGTCCCTTCAGTAGGCACAACTATAATGCCTACTCTCACTCTACCAGAGGCCTTCTTTAGGCATATGCAAAATATACCCATGGAACTCTCTAGGGTACTAACGAATCCTGCAGTACAAGCTGTGATGGCACAAGCTATAGCTGGTCTTCCCATCTCTCCTTTGAAAAAACTGTCGAAGATGGAAGCAACCATGCAAATATTAGAAGAAATGGAGAGATGACAGAAGGAGGTTTCTAAAGAAATAGATGAGGAACTTGAAGATCCCTTTAGGGATGACTACCACAAGCACCCAGAGCATCAGAACCTAGCCATTGGTTAGGCAGCATATGAATAAGAAGGGTCACAGTCCTCGAAAGATGTTGAAGACCCCAATGCCAAATATGTAGTAGAGTCTTCTGACCAGAAGCTTGAGGAGGAGTTGTCCAAGCAAATCAAGGACGTCAGGGAAGAAGTTGACAGGTATCTTTCTAGAGAAAAAGAGGAAACTGATGATGACATGGAGATATCTATAGAGCCTCCAGTAGGTGGGAAAGACAAAATCCCTGATCAAGAGGAGGAAATGCCTCTTGAGAAGGAGGAGGGAAACAAAGAAGCTAAAGTTGAAGAAGAAGATAAGCTTGAAGAAGAGACTGAAATGAAAAAGAACCCTCAGCCAGAACACCATGCAAAGCTCGAGCGAGAAGAAGAAAGGGAACCTAAAGAGGAGGACATCCCTAAAGAAAACATAGCTGCTACCAGGCTACTCGAAGAAAATACCATATTAATCTGGGACTTAGATGAAGAAGAAGAAGAGAAGAAAAAATAAGAAGCCTCAGACCATGAGGAAAGGGAGATCCAACACACTTAAAGAGAAGAAGGTGATCATGAATCACCAAAGGAGGTATCTCAAATTCTTGAGTGGTTAGAAAGGAAACTAAAAAAGAAGACCCCCGTTCTCATGGATCCTAAGGAAAGATTGGAGGCTATCCTAGCATGAGCTCAAATAGGAATGAATAAGGACAAGAATCCAAGGGTTTGATCCCACATCATAATGGATGCCTCTGGATCTAAGACAGTGCAAATTGCCACCCCAATAGTGGAAAAAGGAGAAGGGGTTGGCTATAGTATCTCCACCATTGACTTGGGTACTACTACAAGAGAGAAAAAGATTGATCAACTCTAGGGATCAGTCACCACGATCATTCATCAAATGAATAAGGATCAATCCTCCAAAGAGGAATTGAAGGAACAAGTGGCGAACCTCACTACCTACATTCAATAGTAGTCATCCATAGAGGATTTTCCAATGACTTCGTTGGCCCCACCTCCTCTTCTTTCCAAAGAGCACATAAGCAAGCTAGAGAAGAGAAAGAACTGGACCAAGGATATTGCAGATTGGTTCCAGCGAGTGCTCTACAATGATGATATGGGCATTGGCCATACCATCCGAATGGCCAACAAGTTACAGGAAGTGTAAAAGTAGCTTCAAGGCACACAGAGAATTTGCAATAACTTCCCTGAACTATATAGGATTATATATCCTAAACTCGAGGCCATCCTCAAGATTCCCGAGAAGACCTGGGAGAAGGAGCTAGCCCATAGCGAAGGATGATTATTAGCTAGTAAAGACATGGAAAATGGGTCTAGACCACAAAAGGGAATTCCTAGAGCGGGTGCTCCATGAGGTAGAACTCAACTTGGAGTGGGTCAAGGAACATAGGATGGATTGTGAGGAATATCTTAAGCTCATGACAAATTATGACATGCCTGCTACCGAGCTAGATCCAAAAAAGATCAGGCCACTTTTCCACAAGAAAATGGAGAATGAGGCCACAAATTCATTAACACCAAACTTCATGGATTTTGCTGCCTAAGCCTTCACCAAATTAGAGCAAGTGATCAAGCACACACCCAAGTGTACAAAGAATCAGGAGTTGATCACTGGAAAATCAAAGAAACTATCCTTCCAAGTGCTTTAGTTAGACATCATCGAGTGGGATAAACTTCAAGCACTGATGGGTAAATTTTTGGAGTATGCCACCGTCTAGAAAAATCAAGTAAAGCCTATCATTGATGATGAGTTCCTCATAGTGTAGCTGTAGCCAAAAGGGAAAGTCACTATAAGATAAAAGTGCTACAGTGATAGAGCACTAGAAGATAAAAAAGGGAAAGACAAGGAATGTATTTTAAATTGTAAAATATTGAGGGTAGGTGAAACCCTAATTTGTAATGAATATTGGCCACACAATGAGATTAAATCTTTTCCATTCATCTTGTTTTTGGAAAACTATAAAAACGGGGTCTCCTCTCATTTTCAAGAGAGACTTAGGTTGTTGTAATGACATGCTGCTGAAATTCTAATAGAAGTTCATTGTTTTTGGTGGACTCTTGAATTTCCTTCATGTTTCATGATTCATCTCCTCATCGTTGATAGATTTGAGTAGATTTAGTTTGTTGTTCTTATTTTGCATGATTTTAAGTAGTTTAGTGAATGTTGTTCATTGATGTTGAAGAATAATGTTCTGTTGATCCCCTTCCTTATTCATGCTTTTTGTTGTTTGTTAATGATAAATAGTAGTGTAAAGCTAGTCTGAACATAAATTCATTGTTTCACTTAAATTTCATCTTTTATTCATGCTGTATGGTGAATGAACAGTTGAAAATCTGTAGACCTTAGAAGATAGCACTAGTTTCATGATATTGTTAGTTGATTTGGTTATGTGGAACTTAGTTTCAGGAAGGACTTCCACTGTAGCATCCTTCATTATCACTGTTCATCGGTAGTTTCAAGTCTAGGAACTTCCTCCTTTCCCTTCCCTTTTGACCTTTCTTTCAAATAGTAATTTAGGAAAATTTCCAGCATCATTTTAAAGCTAAATTTGATGATAAAGGTGGAGTATAGACTACTATTTTGAACTTGTAGCAATTGCATCATCTTCAAAATATTATGAACTCCATTTAAGGAAGCAATCTCCCTTCAACTTAACATACATAAGGTTGCCTTGTGATTACCAACAAATCACATGAACCAACTGAGACATTCCAATCAATTCATGACCTAACACCCGAGAGACCTTGGGATAGTTTTCTACAATTTGCTTGTAGGAAATTATCTTTCAAGAGAGGTGATGCACTTATGCATTACCTTTGTTGAGAAGTGCAAAAAAAACCATCAACAATTTCAAGTAGAACTGAGACTCTACTGTAATAGAACTAAAACATGAACTGGTTGAATCAATCACGCTAGACTCCTATCTGCAACAAGTTTCTTCTCCTTTAGTCATATTTATGGACGTCATTATAATGCACAATCATCTTCATTAAGTACCTCCATGTTGTAGTTGTTGCACTCAATTTATTTTGGAACCTCCCCTGCTTTGTTGTCTAGGAATTTCTTTGGTTGTGGGCTACACTTCCCAATTGTTGTGGGCTACAACCTACCTCCTCTAGGCTACAAATAGTTAGTTCACAAAGCATGCACGCAATACTAACAACCCTAGCTAAGCATAGATATCCATTACAATTCATACATATCCACACAAAAATTATGTAATAACCATCACATCATAACCATATTTCCATATACTTTAAATTAGATTCAAGGTTCCATAATAAGCATAAAGGATAGCATAGTGTAGGGATGTATAAGATAAATGTTTGAGAATGTCTTTGAACTTACATATAAACATAAGAAAACTATCTAATGATTGGACTGATCAATTTTCCAAGTTTCCTATATGTAAGAAATTCTAAGTAGTTATATGAATAGGGTTCACTAGACTCTCTATCTCCAATCCCCTTAGTCCAAGTGATGGAAATCCTCTCCCACAACCAAACATGAAGCAAGATAACACCTACTAATATGCTAGTCACACCTCTGTAACATACTTGATGCTTGCCATTAAATGTGTGAGAACACAAGGCCCCATGTGTATGTGATACCATTTAGTATCATGCTCTCGATCACCACTCCCCATCTTGTAGCAAACTATTGAGATCATATGCCAGGCATCAAAGGCCCCATGATCAGTCCATCAGGAATAATAGTGATATCATGCACCTCCTTGACATATGGCTATAGTCAATTTTTCCATCAATAACTCAAAGATGATCCTCTCCCCATAGTCTTGCCATAGTTGTCACTCCTCAATCCATATTGTACTCAACTTGAGCATCATGAATTAGAATTCTAAGGATGTGTTAGCTCTCAAAAATGTAGGCTGAATGCCTCAGGAGGCTGCCAATCTCTTGATACACTTTAGGGTAACATACAAGGTCAAGAGAACTCAACCTTCTACTCTTTAGGTGCTGCAAACCTGGGCGGGTGTACCTTTCTGAATGGTGGAGGCTTAACTTGTGATTATCTTCTTAAAAAAATTTGTTCACAATGGCAATGGGAAGTGAACAAATGAAATCCAACTTGAAAACAGTAACAATATTCTAATCTGAATCCTAAAATGAATGCTTGATTAACAGATGTAAAGAAAACTAAATAAGTTCAAATGGTGAAGTGCAGAGACTAGTGCCTTGTTGGGTATGTGGAGTCAAATGAGATCAAAATGAGCAACACACTCTGGGGAAGACACAAATTATATGGCATACATTTTGTTTACAACTTGTATAAACATGCAAGAATGTGATTACTAAGATCTACTTGAATAATCCAATTGAATCTCTCTAATTATTGTGATTAACTAAAAGGATTTAGTCTTTACTTGAAAGAACCAATCAATCGATCACACAAGTACAACAAATGTGCACTAATAAATTGAATATAAACTTGTCATATCAATTTAAAAAATCAGAAAGAATCCAACTTGGAGACAACTTAGCAATTCTCTTATTAAATTCAATAGATAACTGATACCAGAGATGTGCGGCAACATCAATTGACATTCATAAATACCTCCATTTTAGAACATGCATCACAACCTCTGATTTGATAAATTTACTAATCTGTATCCATACAATTTTCCTACTATATCAAATAACTGATAACTGCCTCTATTACAATTGCCAAAATTCCTATTTATACACCAGCATGAGAAAATAAAACATATTTGAAATATCATGTCGGCCATCCATAAAAATCAGGCTCCAAATCAAGTCGGCCAGCAACGGTTATATGAATTCACATGTCGGCCACAGGAAATGTATTTATGTTATTCACTAGCAAATAGTCGGTGAGACACAACATATCATCTTGCTAAAGGAAATTCAAATGCTATCATCCCGTGCGCTTTGTATTTCGCTCTCGCCAATACTATCGACTGTCAGGGAGATGTCACACAGATCATTTATGTTCACTTTCTTGTTATGTTCGTTTCTAATCGATGAGACACAAAGACATCTATGACCGAAGTATTCCTTTTTTTTTACTCACAGTTGTCGTAGCCTTATGACATCGGGAAGACCTCTCGCAGACTCCACATTGCTTTACCAAAGATCCTTATCCACTCTGAATATCACCGTGATCTCATGCCTGTTACACCGAAGTCAAAGATTATTCCTCTATTCCTTTATGTTTCACTATAACACATAGATATCGGGGATACCTCACACAGATTGTTTTAAGTTTCACCAAGAGCCTCCCACGAAACACTTTGGTCATTGTGACTTAAAGATTTTCTTGCCGACGAGTCCATACTTCTCATTCCATTCAGCAAGACAAAACAATGTTGGGGGGACCTTATGGAGATAGCTCCTCATTATATCAAAGGTCCCACATTGCGCTATTTTCTCAGTTCATCGAGACAAAGCAACACTTATGTCGACAAAGGTCTATCGTCGCCATAACCTCAAACCCTCGTCAAGACATCCTATAGAATTTTCTAAGTCATAGCGCAAGTCATCTCGACACCATAGATTGCCAAGAGAAAGAGAAACTCACATCGACAAAGGCCCTCATTATGTTCCATCGGTGAGACCCATATGCATTCACTATGACCCAATGGCGAAAACAAAACTTTTTCTAAAGAGAACACCCATGCAAGGTCAGTAAGACATACTGGATTCACCAAGACATGATACCAATATCCATAACCTCTGCCAATAGACTTTCACACACATAAGTTAGGGAGGCACACAGAACTCGGTGAGACTCTACCTCGACAGCCACAACATACGTCAATAACTGCCAACAAAAGAAATTCTCAATCGTCATGACAATAGAAATGTCTTTCCGATAGGCAACAGACATTTATCAATATAAAACACTCAACGGATTAGGGAGACCCAACCTTCCTCATGTCGATATGAACCAGATGTGGACGCTGATCACTGTGACAATGAGAAAGTCCTGCCGACAACTTGCAACAAACAAATCATAGAAGCAACATGGGTCGGGGAGATAATGGGAGACCTATGCTGATATGGACCTAGACATGAAAAATACATAACTCGATTGATTCAATGGGGCAATATGGCAAGCTATAGATAAAATATGCATACAGTAAGACCAAATTATAAATATTATGAATGAAATCACATGTAAAAACATCAATTTTTTACAGTTCCAATAGTGGCTTTGTCTGGGGATGAATGATAGTCAGATCATTGCAAGGATCCAGAATCTTGGGTGAGCAGACCAGACACAAAAAGAAGAACCAGTGAGCAACAATGGAGTGAATGTCAATGGAAATGAATGCAAAATGGGGATGGATGAAACCTAAACTACTGTGCATGGAAAATAATTTTTAAGAGGATACACAAGAGTTGTCCATGCACTGGAAACCCTCAATCCTCTGTGTTGCTCAAGAGAAGAAAAGCTTCAAGAATTTCCCATGAACATGCAATTATTGGTCTTCACCAGCCATATTCTGTAGATAATATGAGTCTTCACCCTTCTTTCCAACAATGACAAAAGGTCCCAGCCACAAAGCCTCAAACTTACCATGCTTGCCTTTCTCCTAGCACCTTGCATTCCACATCAACACCAAATCATTTTCTTCAAATTTTCTATTCTTTGCCTTCTTGTCAAATAGATACTTCATATGTGCTTGTAACTTTATGTTTTTACTTTGGGCCGCTCTCCTTACTTCATCCAGTTCAACAAGTTGCTCCATTCTATCCTCCATGGGTTCACAAACTTCCACATCTTCCTATAAGACAAACTTGTAAACTGGTAACAAATTCTATAGAGGCATCCTAGTCTGTGCTCCATATACTAATTCAAATGGAGATTTTCCAATTGCCTTTTTCACAGTGATCCTATCAGCCCACATAGCCATTTTCAACATTGAATCCCAAGCCTTCTTGTTCTGTCCTAACACTCTCCTTATAATCTTCAAAATACTCTTATTGCTGGACTCTACTTGACCATTGGCTTGTGGATGATAAGGGGCTGCATAAGAAATAGTAATACCATACTTATCACAAAAGCATCTGAATTCATCCAACCTGAAGCACATCCCATTTTCTGTGATTATCCTCAATGGTGTACCGAATCTGGTGATAATATTGTCCATCAAGAAATTTGTTACAACTTTACTTGTAGCCTGCTTGGTTGGGATTTCCTCCACCCACTTTGTAAAATAATCAGTGGAAACTAGTATCCATGTATGTCCTCCACTTGATTTCTCTTGTATCTCTCCAATGAAATCAATTCCCCATTGATGAAAAGGGGCATCAGCCTGCAAAGGTCGAAGTGGCAAAGCACCCTGATACATCAATTTTCCAAAAAACTTTTTCCAAGCCTCACATTTTCTCACATGTGCAAAAGAATCATTAAAGACCTTTGGCCAATAATACCCAGCCCTAAGAATTTTGTGTGCAGTTGTCCTTGCTGAATAATGACCTCCACAAACTCCTTCATGCATTTCCTTCAAAACATGCTTGGCCTGTGACTCATCCAAACACAACAACAATATTCCATCTCTGTTTTTCCAAAACAAGTCACCATCCATAAAAACATACTTGGATGCCTACAACTTCAAAGTTCTCCTCTAGCTGTCGCTCAATCCATCTAGACACTTCATGTATTTAAGATAATGCATAACATCAGTATACCAAGGAGTGTGCTCAATGCTTGCAATTGCAGTTCTTTCTTCTATCTTAAAGAATTGACTTGCTTCAATATTTGATTCTGCCATCAGCTTAGCCAAGCCTTGACCTCTTACTAGTTTAGTCATTTGTATCTCTATGTCAAATTCTTGAACCTTATTGATCCATCTGCATTTTTTCCCTGTAACTTCATATTGTGTCAAAATATCCTTGATAGCAGCATGAGGGACATAAGCAATCACCTTTGCTCCAACAAGATATGGTTTGAAGGCTTTTGTAACTTTTACTAAAGCAAATGCTTGTTTTTCCATTATATCATACTTCAACTCAGACCCTTGTAACAATTTGCTAAAGAAAGACACAAGTTGTTCATAACCATCCTCATTTTTCTGTAACATAACAGTAGCTATAGTATGCATTGAGGCAAATGAAAATATCTGAAAGGGCTTTGTAAAATCTAGAGATTTAAGAATAGGAACCTCTTTGATAGCCTTTTTGATAGACATAAAATCATCTAAAGCCTTAGTAGTCCAGTCCATTTTTTTTCCTTTCTTCAACATTTTTGATATGGGCTTAATGATCTCAGCAAAATTAGAAACAAATCTCCTAACAAAATTAATTTGTCCGAAGAATGATTGTATTGCCTTGACAGTTTTGGGAATAGGAATTTTATCAATAGCTTCAACTCTTTCAGGATCTATTTTGATTCCTTCTTTTGAAACAATATGCCCCAAGAGCTTACCCTCTGTGACTGCAAAATGACACTTCTTTGGATTTAAACTAATACCATATTCAAGAAATTTAATAAATATCTTTTCCAGATGTTGGACATGATCCTCAGCCCTTTTTGAATAAGCAGTCAGGTCATCTTGATACACCACCATGATAGCATTAATCAAATCAGCAAATGCTACATCCATAGACCATTGAAAAGTGGCTCCAGCATTAGTGAGACCAAATGGAATTCTTATGTATACATATGTTCCCTAAGGAGTTGTGAATGTTGTCTTGTATTGCTCAGATTCCTTGACTTTAACTTGATTGTATCCAGAAAACCCATCCATCATGGATAGCAGCTCACAGCCTGTCACCTTATGTAATATAGCCTCCATGTTGGGTAAAGGGTAATTATCTTTGAGAGATGCCATATTTAAATTCCTGAAGTCCACACATAATCTGATATCACCATTATTTTTTCTCACAGGAACCAATTTGAAACCCACGTTGAATGTCTGATTGGTTTGATAATTCCTTCATCCCTGAGCTTTATCAATTCCTCTTGCATTTTAGGTTCTAGTGTTAGATTTATGGGTCTTTGCTTTTGTCTAAAAGGCTTGACATCTGGCTTCAGTGGTTTTTCATGTTGAAAAAAATCTTCCCTGTACGCTTTCAGATCCTCATAAGACCAAGAAAAAACATGCTTGTATTTTCTCAGCAACTCTATCAGCATTCTTCTAATTGTAGGGCTGATCCTCCTTCCAATGTATACCTTTCTTGGTGCTATCTCAGTCCCCAAGTTGACTTCTTCAATATCTTCTCTTCTGACTGGCATCTATTTCATTAGAGATCTATCATTTCCATCATACAGCCTCTCTAATGCCACCAGACCCTTAGGCAGTTTATTTGTTCTAAGCTACAATACCTCCTTGCCAAACAAAGTTTTCTTCCCATCCACTTCTTCAACAAAAGCATTGAAATCAATTTCATGAGCCTCATACTGATCTATACAATTGAGGAATTTCAAAAGGTCAGTATCATCATTAAAAACTTGCCAATTATAAATGTTATCAGGAATAGCAGGTCTTGTCTTGAATTCAATCTGTGATACCCCAGCTAATGTGATATCATCTCTTTTCAATGCCATTTTTGCTAAAAAATCAGCCATTATATTCTTTGACCTATCAATTCACTCAATTGAGAAGGTATCAAACAATTCAATTGTGTCCCATGCAACATTCCTATATTGTTTTAATCTTTTGTGCTTTGCTGCATATTTTGATTTAATTTGTAAAACAACCAACTCAGAATCACCAAAGACAGTTAACAACTTAATCTTGTGTTTCACAACTATGTTCAAACCTGTCAATAAAGCTTCATACTCTGCCACATTGTTTGTACATTCAAATTCCAACAAGAAAGAATATTTAAAAGTAGTACCTTCAGGTGAAACAAAAACAATCCCAGCGCCATTACCTTCTTGGCTGCATGCTCCATCAAAATACATCTTCCATATTGCTTTGCAGTTTTGAGCCACATGCTTTTCAATTGGATCACTATTAGTTAATTCTGGCCGAGATGGTTCAACCTTAAAACTTCCAAGATCAACATTACAGAAACAATTAATCTAATCTTGAGGTACACAGTCAACAAGCTGATGCATTCTTGGTTCTCTATATAATTTGACATCTTGTCCATTCACTGGAATAGTAGCATAAGATAAATCAAACTAGACATTTTTTTCCAACTACTGCTATCCACTGTCTTGACAGAAGCATCCCAAACTGAGGAGGAGTATCAATCACTGTTATATCTATATTATAAGCCACCTGCGGATAAGTAGCTAGTTTGACTTCAACACCTCTCATAATGCCTATCACAGGTACAGGTCTATTATCCATTGCATAGCACTTCCCTTCACATGTATCAACCCACATGCCAAACTGTTTCATTACTCCTACTGGCATAATATTCATAGCAGCACCAGAATCTATCATGCAGTTCCTCAACAATTTATTATTTATAAGCAATGTGGTGAAGAAAGGATCCACTTGTGGGGAGGTTGGTAAAACATCACCCAAATAGACTTCTGAATTATTTATCTTATCCTGCCTATTGACTTCTTCAGAATTCATATGTTTTTCATTCCCATTTGTAATCAATTGAACATTATCTCTATACTCCTTAATTTTCATCAATTCAAGTAGTGGAACGGATATTTTTACCTGGGATAATGCCTGGGTAAAATCAAAAGAGGATCTTTTCGTGTTAATAGTCTTCTTTAGTTCTGGCGCTTCTCCTTTGCTTTCTTCTTTTTCTTTTTTACTAGGTTGATCAGACTTTTGCATTTCCTTGTGTAATTTTTTAACTTTCTGCTCTTGGACAGGCTTCTTTTCAATTTTATCATGCTTCTTGTTCTCTGGATTTTTTATAGTTTCTTGTGCTGCCCTCTAATATTTTACAAAAATTCGCCCAGGAACTCCATCTAGCTCATTCACTTTTCTATTTCTCAACCAATATTTATTCCTTGCATCCTCAATTGCTACAACAATTATTTTCTCCATTTCATCTTTAGTGAGTCTCCTTACATTGCACTGAATAGGCATTTCAACAAGATGTGGCTCTGTGTAGTCTTCATCAGAATCATAAAGATTTGTTATTCAGCGATATGGACATTATACTTCTAATTAGAAATGTCATACTCATATCCTTCATCCTCTAAAGATGAATATCCTTCCTCAACATGATAAAAGGTATCTAAATTCAAATAAATTTTGTGATCTTCTTCATTATTCTCCATCAACATTCCCTCCTCTTGCATCTTCTGGGATACCACACAATAATCTAGGGAATGTAGTTGATTACAAACTTCACAAAAGTAATTATTACTTACCATGTAAGTTCCCTTTTTGTTCAATGGATCAGGAGTCTCTTTATTTCTTGGCTTGGCTGTTACAGGTTTCCCATCTTTCCAGTCTGTATTGTAAGGCATATCATGCAACCTTGGCCTTTCATTTCTGTTCTCATTTCTGTATGTATTCTCTTGTCTGTACTGATAATTACTTTGTTGAGAAGGCCTCAGGCTATCTCTTTTATTAGTCACACCAGCAGTCTTCCTGTTATTCTCAATCGTCAATGCAATTTTCTGTGCTTCAACCAAATCTCTTGGGGATCTACTTCTCAGTTCATACCCTATCTTAGGATCAAATGCACTTAAATAAATACTCAATGTAGCAGAGTCTGGCAACCTTGATCCAGGAGGTACTTTAGTATGCAACTTGTTGAATTTTCGGTTGAAATCATAAATTGAATCATTCTGCTTTTTCTGAATCCTCACCAGTTCATGAAGAGTTGCATCTGGAGCATTTTGATTCCCATATTGCTCTAAGAATTTTTCTTGAAATGCTTGGAGAGAATTAATTGAATATGCTAGCAAGCTGTTAAACCAATCCCTAACGTCTTCAATAAGTGACATCATAAATAGACTCATGTGCAAATCTTCATGTGGCATACCTATGTCTTGAATGGACATTTTGAAATTCCTTAGATGTTCTTTAGTAGTGACTGCATTGCTCCCTACAAACTTGGGAATCATACCTCTCTAGCTACTATCCATAGGGTAAGGGCATAGATTGAAACCTGCCAAATCAAACCATCTGATCATTGCTGCATATTGGTGAGGGGGAGGGATAGGTGGATATTGATACTAATGCATAGGATTATTGTATTGTGCATTATGCTAAGGGGTATGATGATGACCAGGAGGTGGATGCACATTTGTATGTTGTGTGGGAATATGAGGCGGCTGATTTAGCTGCCTATAGTGATTCCCTATCTGATGGTGAGGAGAATTTTGCTGATTGGAGGGCCCTACGCCATGATCACCTTGTTGTGAGGTGGGACATACTTTGAGCCACCAGATGTCTGATCAGCAATTTGGGCTTTCTACAATTTAGCTTCTAGCTCCCTTATTCTCTTCTCTTTTAGTTCCAATAGTGCTTTTTCTTCATCAGAAGTCAAGAGCTCATGGTTCTGAATTCTGATTCGTTTAGCCTCTTGTTCAGCTTCAAACTCAACTTGTTTCCTAGCTTCAAACTCAGCCTACTTCTAAGAATCGTGAGAAGAAAAATGATTTCTTTGATCTTCGGGAGTACAAATTTCTGCACTTGTATCATCTCTCCATGTTTCATAGCAATTATATGTTTCACCATGTGCTCCTGGTGCTTTGTTATGCACATGTCCTCATTTATTCCTTTTCCCCTATCAACTCTGTCATCTTTGTGTATCCATTTACTACTACCAGTAGGAGCTCCAATATGACCTCCCCTATACTGAGATCTTCTTCCATTCATGAGGAACAACTGTAAAAAAATTTGTTGGAGTCGCCACTCACTTTTATCAAAAATGAGAAAAATACCTGATACTTCTAGTTCCCAGTGGAGTCTGTGCAAGATTTCTGACTCTATGATTAAGGCCTTGATTCTGATTGTTCCCCAACAGAGTCACCAATTTGTTAGCTCTCAAAAACGCAGGCTGAATGCCTCAGGAGGCTGCCAATCTCTTGATACACTTTAGGGTAATAGACAAGGTCAAGAGAACTCAACCTTCTACTCTTTAGGTGCTGCAAACCTGGGCGGGTGTACCTTTCTGAATGGTGCTTAACTTGTGATTATCTTCTTAAAACAATCTTTTCACAATGGCAATGGGAAGTGAACAAATGAAATCCAACTTGAAAAGAGTAACAATATTCTAATCTGAATCCTAAAATGAATGCTTGATTAACAGATGTAAAGAAAACTAAATAAGTTCAAATGGTGAAGTGCAGAGACTAGTGCCTTGTTGGGTATGCGGAGTCAAATGAGATCAAAATGAGCAACACACTATAGAGAAGACAAATTATCTGGCATACATTTTGTTTACAACTTGTATAAACATGCAAGAATGTGATTACTAAGCTCTACTTGAATAATCCAATTGAATCTCTCTAATTACTGTGATTAACTAAAAGGATTTAGTCTTTACTTGAAAGAACCAATCAATCAATCACACAAGTACAACAAATGTGCACTAATAAATTGAATATAAACTTGTCATATCAATTTAAACAATCAGAAAGAATCCAACTTGGAGACAACTTAGCAATTCTCTTATTAAATTCAACAAATAACTGATACCAGAGATGTGCGGTAACATCAATTGACATTTATAAATACCTCCATTTTAGAACATGCATCATAGCCTCTGATTTGATAAATTTACTAATTTGTATCCATACAATTTGCCTACTATATCAAATAACTGATAACTGCCTCTATTACAATTGCCAAAATGCCTATTTATACACCAACATGAGAAAATAAAACATATTTGAAATATCATGTTGGCCATCCATAAAAATCGGGCTCCAAATCAAGTCGGCCAACAACGGTTATATGAATTCACATGTCGGCCACAGGAAATGTATTTCTGTTATTCACCAGCAAACAGTTGGCGAGACACAACATATCATCCTTCCGAAGGCAATTCAAATGCTATCATCCTGTACGCTTTGTATTTCACTCTCCCCAAGACTATTGACCATTGGGGAGATGTCACGCAGATCATTTATGTTCACTTTCCTATTATGTTCATTTCCAATCGGTGAGACATAAGGACATCTCTGACTGAAGTATTCCTTTTGTTTTACTCACAGTCGCCATAGCCTTATGACATCGGGAAGACCTCTTGCAGACTCCACATTGCTTTATCGAAGATCCTTATCCACTCTGAATTTTGCCGTGATCTCATGCCTGTTACATCGAATTCAAAGAGTATTCCTCTATTCCTTTATGTTTCTCTATAACACACAGATATCAGGGAGACCTCACATAGATTGTTTTAAGTTTCACCAAGAGCCTCCCACGAAACACTTTGGTTATTGTGACTTAAATATTTTCTTGCCGACGAGTCCATACTTCTCATTCCATTCGGCAAGACAAAACAATGTTGGGGGGACCTTATGCAGATAGCTCCTCATTATACCAAAGGTCCCACATTGTGCTATTTTCTCAGTTCGCCGAGACAAAGCAACACTTATGCCGACAAAGGTCTATCGTTGCCATAACCTCAAACCCTCGACAAGACGTCCTGTAGAATTTGATAAGTCATAGCGCAAGTCATCTTGGCACCATAGATCACCAAGAGAAAGAGAAACTCACACTGACAAAGGCCCTCATTACGTTCCATCGGTGAGACCCATATGCATTCGCTAAGACCCAATGTCAAAAACAAAACTTTTTCCAAAGAGAACACCTGTGCAAGGTCGGTAAGACATACTAGATTCACCAATACATGATATTGATACCCATAACCTCCGTCAATAGACTTTCGCACACATAAGTCGGGGAGACACACAGAACTCAGTGAGACTCTACCCCGACAGCCACAACATACGTGTATAATTGCCAACAGAAGAAATTATGAATCGTCGTGACAATAGAAACGTCTTGTTGATAGGCAATAGATGTTTATCAGTATAAAACACTCAATGGATTGGGGAGACCCAGCCTTCCTCATGTCAATATGAACCAGATGTGGACACTGATCACTGTGACAATGAGAAAGTCCTGCCGACAACTTGCAACAAACAAATCATAGAAGCAACATGGGTCGGGGAGATAATGGGAGACCTACGCCGATATGGACCCAGACATGAAAAATGCATAACTCGATTGATTCAATGGGGCAATATGGCAAGCTATAGATAAAATATGCATACGGTAAGACCAAATCAAAAATATTATGAATGAAATCACACATAAAAACATCAAATTTTTACAATTCTAATAGGATATTCCATACATTTGTTAGGGTAATTGTACTATCTCTAATGGAAAGGTGAAAGGTGGCAGTGTCAGATCTCCATCTCTCTACTAAAGCAGTCATCATAGCTCGGTGTGCTCTGATCTCAAGCATATAAGCAATGTGATCTAAGTTGACAATAGCAAGGAATTAAATCTTGAAATATCCAATGTGAGATAGTTTTTCCAAAATCTTGGGTCTCCACTCTCTCATGTAGAGGGGATGAAGCATCAACTACAAGCATAGATCCCATGACACAAAAATTGTAAAAATTAGGTAAAAATTATAAGTGTGCTAGCTAAAAAAGAAAACACGAGCTTTCTTGCAAACACGTTGTTGTATAACAACCAAAAATGCACTTTTTCATAAATGCACTAAAGCCCCAATTGCAATTGTGAAAGTGCAAACACGAAAACTTTTTCAAAAGCATCATTGCATACACACTACCCTATGGAATATGCGATATACTTTTGTACAAGTGCCACTCTTTAGAAACCGCAAAAATTTCACAAATGCAAACATGACAAAGTCATGAGCATCTGATCCTTAGATCATCACATTTTCTAGCCTACCTTTAGCTAAGAATTTGAAATCCTAAATCTATGTGCAAGAAAAAATTAAAGTTTTATGTGCCTTGGGTCCTGCTCTAGCTGATCTTTGGTGTTGTCGTATGAGGTCTGCACAGTGTCCTACTCAAGGTATGAAAGCCATTGCAAACACACGTTCGAGGAATTTGGAAGCTAAGAGCTCTGAGGAGGTAGAATTATCTAAAGGTTGAATATGAAAATGAGGATTATTTGAGCCTAATTGTCTATCGATACCCCCCAAAAAACCTAGGGTTTTTCTCATGGCCACCCTACTAGATCATCTTTTAAGCCTAATTTTTTATCCTAAATATTTTTGGGACCCCTAGGGCCTAGTTTTTCATCCTCTTCTCATCTCAATCGATCCCAAAGTCTTGTCATGAGCCCGACCTAATTTTTTTTCCAAACTTCTGAGGGGATAGCCTAGCTTCCTATCATTCTTCTATCATCCACTGGGGCATAGTGGGGCATCAATATTTAAAAAAAATTATTTTGATCAGCAATTATCTTTGAAACAATGCAACAAGTACATTGTGTCAAAGAGGAGGAAAATGTAGACATGTAAAATTTCCTAATTCATATCACACATCATTAATCTTGTATTTTCATCATTTTGATCACTTGCATCACTAATTCCCCTTTTAACATCATTTTCTATCATTTTCACCTATTTCCTCTATTGATTAAATAATATTGAATTATTTAATTAATTCACCATATTTCACTAATTTTCCTCTTATTTAAACTAATTGAATAATTTTAATTATTTAATTAGTCATAAATCTAATTTTCCTCTAATCTCTCATGATTATATAATTTTAATTATTTAATTATCTAACTTCCCATCTCACTTGTATAGAATATTCCTTTTTAATAAAGAATATTCTAATCCTCCATAATTAAATAATCTTGAATTATTTAATTGTTCTAATTTCCCCTCAAAGACATATTCCCATGGAATATTCTTTTTCCAAATATCTCAAAATATCTTAATATTCTCATTCATCCTTAACCCTTCATTTCTTGATGTAATCTTCACCCTTCATTTCAAAATATCTTAAACCAATCTCTTTAAATTGTGGGGATATTTTGAGTTCAAATTGATATTGATCCCTCATATTCCTTGATTCACTCTCATTCATTGATCTTAAGATCTAATCTCAACCATTGATCATAATCTTGGAAATCTATAAAACAAGCATCATTCCTTCATTATCATTCACCTAGATCATTTGTGAAATACCTAGAAACTTTGAATTCTTGAGCACATTCATGTCATTGAGAATTTTGAGCAATTATCATGCATCTAGGTCATCATTTCATGCTTTTGCAATCATGGGAGCTTCTTCATTGAGCAATCCAACACACAATCAACCATTAAAATGGAATCCAAGGTTTTCACTTGGTTTGTTTTCATGTTTTGATTTATTTTTTTCATTACTATATGCTGATTTCTAACCATGCATGCATTCAATTTCATTTGCAAGTGGGATTTGATGATTTATTGCTTTGAGTATTTTGAATTCTAACCCTTATTTGATAATTCATGTTTCATTTCCACTAACCCCACTACACACATTACATCACCCATCATTCATTGCACCTACAATAAAGGATCCAAAACCACAACAAAACTTGTATGGCTCTTCCTTGAGGATAATAGTCAACCACAACCCCTTGGTTGATTTTATTTTCCAATGTTTGGGGGGAAATATTGACTTATATTAATTCATTAGTCTAAATCATCCATTTCATTTCACCTTAAATAGATACTGCAAACCATTTCTAGTATAAGGTAATATCATATGAGGTAGTATGATGCTATTTTTAATACAACTAGTATCTTCCAACACCCTCCCCAAACCTAAATCATTATCTTATCCTTGATACAACCTTATAAAATTATATACATCAAACATTTAGATACATCAAAGTCACTCAAATCTAGAAAACCATATGCACACACACATTTCACAAAAATTCCAAATGCCACATAACATCCACTTTCATTTCATCGTGAACAATAAATTTTATGCAATATGATTCTAATTAATGCAAACACCAATATTTAGCATATTCTCTTCCATCTACTCCCTTTTACATTCTATTAGAGGTTCTTAATGAACATGATAGGGAATGAACGTAACATAGAATATGACCAAAAATTTATAACATTTAGAATAGCCACCACAAAGATAAAATACAAACCAAGAGGGAGAATTATCAATTCCAACATCAAACCATAAAATGTACACGATGAAATTATAGACACCTAAATTTGACCATTTATATTTGGTCAAATTTATCATTTATTTCGTCTATTCCATCTTCCTATCCACATTAACTAAATAATATTATTATTTAATTAATATTTATCATTTCCATAAAATCTTGTAGGGTATTTAATTATTTAATTAAATACTTTATCCCCCTTTATCCCCTTTCTTCTCTAAATTAGATAAATGGACTAATTTATTTAATTTAGTCATTTACTTTGTGAGAATTAAAAATTAATTTATAATTCTCCTATCTCATTTTCTCTCTCTAAGTGTCACATCCTCCATAATTCATTTCTAATCCTGCTTGACTTGTCTAATCTTTGATTAGGATGTGCACACTTCTAATCCATGATTAGGAGGTGTCACATCCTCTATAATATGCAAGTGGATCAATAATACCCATTAGCCACCTAATTACTCACCTAATTCTATTCTTGCACAATCAAAATCCAAAGATTAAGCTAAATCCAATCCTAATGCCATTTATGGAATACCCCAAGGTCAACCCTAATTTATCGCTTTCTCCTTTTGGAGAAGTTATCCCATACCCCAAATGGAATTTTAAATTCCATTTTATTTCCCCAACACTCCCCAATGGAATTTTAAATTCTATTTATTCATCCTAGATTGCTAGAGTAATTTTTTATTCCTCTTCAATCTACATGGGGATTATAAAGGGAATTTTAAATTCCCTCTTGTCACATCCTTCTCATGATTTGGGAGGATGAGACAAGTAACCCCTTTTGAACTTTTCCCACATCAACCTAAGTACGCCATCTCACCATCCTCTCATCCCTCCATGTGATGACACTTGTCATCACCTCAAGAGTTGAGATACATCAAGGCATCTCAACCCTTAACTTCCCCTCTAGACTCAATTGTCACCATCCATTAATATCTCCTCTCTTAAGTAACTAAAAAATTAATCATTTTTTTCATTCACCATTACATGCATTCAACTTTCAAGCTCTCAAATTTCATGCAACCATAGCCAACCTCATTCCATTTTAGTGACCAAATCATGCAAGAACAAGGGGTTATGCTGTCAAAATTGGATCATGAGCACACATAGATTTGAATCCATGGGGAAATCACACTATCAAGCTCTTCCTTGACACCATTTTTGTGGTATTTGTTGTAGGTTTGATCTTTAATCTTTCCCTTATCTAAGTGTTTTCTTGGGTTTTTAAAATTTTCTTGGTTTTATTTTATCTCCTTGTATTTTATATTGTAAATTCGCTGCAAATAAAAAAATAATTCAAGTGTGACCAAGGGCCAAAAACTAGATAGATGGAAAATTTTGGTGACTATACCAACCATAAGAAATTTAAAAATTCAATGTTGATCCATAATCAATGATTAGAGAGTTCATCAATAACCAAAATAAATCATCAAAATTTGAAAACATGATTACATGAACTAAGTGACTAATGTTAGACACATTTGAGGGAGTAAGGGCTACACAACACCTTGCGAGTACAACATCCAAAGTGTTGCAAGTATGAATAAATATGGTGGTGTTGTCATTAATGTTGTCATTGATGTCCATAGTATTGGATATTGCAGAGAAAGGAAACAAATGATTGCAGGTGGTGCATGTATAGTTGAGATACTGTAGAGATGTTCTGAGTACATGGGGCTATCTTTATGATGTTGCAGGTGTGCTGATATGATGAGTTACCAAGTGATTTTTAGAAAATTAATAAATAGTGAAGACAAAATTGTGTGTGTGTTTAGAATGTGCTCTAATATGTGCTCTGAATTTCTTTTCTGTTGGTCCTATGCTTGTTTGGATATAAAGTGTTGTTTAAGGACATCCTTTGGTGATATATCCTAGATTATAGCTTCTGGTTTGATGAAGAGTGAAAGTTAAGTTCACCAGTTTGTGAATTGGTCTAGCAGAGTTGTTTGTTTATAGACTAGGATAAATTTATCTGCTCTGCAATCCTCCATTGGTTTGATTCAAGTCTTGTGGATCTAGAAGAAGGCTTGTAATGGTCTTATCTATGTTCTATCAAAGGTGTTTGTGGTTTGGTGCTTTAGAAGACTACTTTCATAGTTACTATGTGTGTCTGTATAGTCTAGATGGACTAATGGAAAGTGTTTTGTGTATGAAGGATGTTGCAGTATATGCGGATGAATCAAATGGAATATAAGATATGTTCTAGTGTATTGTGAATCATGTTATGTGGTATGCATGTTATCTTCTTATTGTGGAAGCGTGTACTTCAAAGTTCATTGGTGTTTTCATTAGGTTTGGTTGACCTGGTGTTTTCATGTAATGTGAAGGATAAGTATCAATTAAGGAAGTGTTTGATTGATCCAAGATGTTGTTTTTGGGTCCTAGTTAAGTGTTGGTTTGGTCTACTCTCATTCTCATCCACCGCAGGAATGTTGAGTTGCCGACCTAATTTGAATTTGTAAAATGAAGAGTGTGTAGCCAACCTTAGAGAAAGTTTCTAAGATTGAAGATGGTATAAATACAAGACAAGATGTTAAGGATTGTGCCACAAGTGTGATAAGCAAGGTAGATGTGAGAGATTATGTGAAATTGAACAGAGGTAGTGAGAACTTCAATGTGCTAGACTCCTGAAAGTAGTGAGTTGATGGTGTCTACAATTCTCTGATCAAGGCTATGGATGTGTCCAGGTTGTTGTGGTGGATCTTTTGTTGCATTGAGATAATGTTTTCTATGTAACAGTCTTCTTTCTATCTTTATGTATCTGTAGGCAGTGAGCCTCCCATTTGGATAGTGAGTCATATCTTGGGCAGTGATCCCTCTGGTAGTGAGCCTCTTTGTAAACAGTTTTGAAATTACTCTTATATTGTAAGTTAATCCTCACCATGGTTTTTCCCTTATTGGATTTTCCATGTAAATTTGGTGTTTCTTGTGTTGATATTGATTTCTATTATTTTCACTTCATGCTCATACTTAATAACAAATTAAATTGGACGTGGAGCTAATAATTGTTTAAGATCTATGGTGAATGTGATTAGATAAAAATTATTCACCCCCTTATAGTTGTCTTTTGCATTTCAACAATTGGTATCAGAGCTTTGGTTCCTGAGAGAAGAGCTTAACCACTTGAGGTAGATTTGATGGCACAAAAATTCACAATCCATGTGTTTGATGGATCTGACTATAGTTTTTGGAAAGTGAAAATAAGAGGTTGCCTGATCTCTTTTGGCTACAAGACTTGGAAAGTTGTTGAGACAAAATATGTTGAGCCAGCAAGTGGCCCTTCTTCTATAGATGAGATTTCTGCCTATCAAGAAAATGAAAATGAAAGTTTAGTGCTTTATCTAAGATTAAGCTAACAAAATTTATTTCAATAGGCACTGCTTATGAAGTTTGGGAAAAGTTGAAAGATATCTATGAAGGAAATGATAGTGTCAAATTATCAAAGAAGTTAACAAATAAGCATAGATATGAGAACTTGAAAATGTAAGAAGGTGAAGAGATTGCAAGCTACTTTCAGAGGGTTGACATTGTAGTAAATGAAGTCAAAAATTAAGGTGGTACACTGACAAACAAAGATGTAATGGAGAAGATTCTGATGACCCTACCAGAGAGCTACAATGACAAGGTTTCATCCATTGAGGAAGTTTATGATCCAAAGAAATTCACTAAAGAACAACTATTTGGCACATTGACCATATTTGAAATGAGGAAGTTTAGAAAAGAAAAGGAGAAAATAGAAACAACCTTCAAATCCACAAAGCTAGAAGATGATCCATATAGTGAAGGTTCAGAGGATTTGGAAGCAAAATTTACAAGGAAATTGAAGAAAGTTACCAGAAAGTACAAAGTTATGTTACCTTTTAAATGTTTCAGTTGTTGAAATATTTGTCACTATGCTTCAAGATTTCCAAATAGAGTCATACACAAGAAGAGTAAAGACAATAAAGAAAAAAAGGACAAAAATTTCAAGAAATTGTATTGTGTTGGAGAAGATGCTAGAATTTCTAATGACGAGTCTAATATTGAGGGTAATAAAGATGAATTCTTTTTTCTATCCTTAGAGAATAAATCAATTTCTACTAACCATGGAAGATGTGCAAGGGAATGTGGTTCAGAAAACAAGAAGAGATGGAAGGTACTTCGGTTACTTCCTTTCATGCTAGACAAGACGAAGATTATTGGGTAACTAACAGTGGTTGCTCAAATCATATGACCAGAGACAAAAGTAAGTTTACTAAACTTGAAAAGTATGATGGAGGATTAGTCATGTTTGGAGATGATTTTGATGCAAATATTTTTGGAAAAGGAACAATTAGTTTTGATGGAAAACACAATACTGATGATGTCTATTATGTTAAGGACTTAAGGCATAATCTCTTGAGTGTTGGAAAAATGTGTAGCAAAGGATTTAAGCTTTTGTTTCAGGATAATACTTGTGAGATCAGAAAAGGGTCTGGAACTATAGTAGCTACAAGAAGAAGAACATATGGAAACATTTATCAGCTTAAGGGTGTTGATGGTCAATGTTTTGTGTCTCAAGTTAATGAAAGTTGGCTATGGCACCAAAGGATGGGACATGTAAACTTTGACAACTCAGGATTAGTTCAAGAGAAGCTATTAGGGATCTACCAAGAATCACAAAGCCTATCAATACTGTTTACAAAAGTTGTCAGTTGGGAAAACAAACAAGTTACAACTTTAAAGGAAAAGAACAATCAAATACCAAAATGTTGGAATTGATTCATACAGACCTCTATGGTCCTACAAGAACAATAATTCTTAATGGTGATAGGTATTTTATGCTTTTAATTGATGATTATTCTAGAATGGCATGGGTTACTTTTATTAGGGAGAAAGCTCAAGCTCTAGATAGATTCAAGGTATTTGAGGCTATGGTAGAGAATGAATTGAACCTGAAAATAAAATTTTTAAGGTCTGACAGAGGTGGAGAATACACCTCCAATGAGTTTAACATGTTTTGTGAAGAGCATGGTATAAAGAGGAATCTTTCTACTCCTATAACTCCTCATTAGAATGGAGTTGCTGAAAGGAAGAATCAGACAATTCAAGAAGCCACGAGCAATATGATGAAAGAGGAAAATGTACCTGAAGTATATTGGAGAGAAGAAATTCACACTACTATTTATATTCTTAACAAAGTTCATATCAAAGGCAACAACACAAAGACTCCTTATAAACTATGGTATGGAAAAAATCCTATTGTTAAGTACTTTGAGGTGTTTGGAAGGAAATGTTATATTAAAAGAGGTGATGAGAACCTAGGAAAGTTTGATGCAAGATGTGATGAAGGTATTTTCCTTGGATAATCAACCAAAATCAAAGCTTACAGATGCTACAATAAAAGATTGAGAAATATTATTGAAAGTGCAAATGTAAAAGTTGATGAAAATATACACAGATCAGTTGAAATAAGTGAAGTTGAACCAGATGAACCTATTTGTAGACAAGAACAAGAAGAGAATAAGGAAGAATAAAAATAGATTGAAGATGAAAACCTACTCCTAAGACTCCAATATATGTACAAAAAAATCATCTGGAAGAATAGATAATTAGAGACAAAGACAAAAGTGTAATGACAAGAAGAAAAGTGGCAGAAACTAAGGTAAATTTTTGTTTACTTTCCAAGATAGAACCTAAAACAGTGGGTGAATCACGCAAAGATGAAAATTGGGTTAGAGCAATGAAAGAGGAATTATAACAGATAGAGAAAAATCAGACATGGGAATTGGTTCCTAGATCAGTAAACAAGAACATAATTGGTTCAAAATGGGTATTCAGGAATAAGTTGAATGAGAATGGTGTAGTAAGAAACAAAGAAAGGATTGTGTTCAAAGGTTATTCACAGGTTGAAGGAATAGACTTTGAGGATACATTTTCCCTAGTGGCAGGAATGGAGGCTATTCGGATGTTTTTGGTATTTTTTTCTCACAAATATTTCAAGGTATACTAGATGGATGTTATTCCTAAATGGAGAATTTGAAGAAGAGGTCTACATGGAACAACAAGAGGGATTTTAGTTATCAGATCAACCAGGCATGGTTTGTAAGTTTAAAAGGAACTATATGGACTTAAACAAGCTCCTAGAGTATGGTATGCAAGGTTGGACAAGTATTTGACTTAGCAAAGGTTCAGCAAAGCCTCTACAGATAGTAATCTTTATTTCAAGATTGAAGGAAACAAAATTTTGATGGTAGTAGTGTATGTTGATGATATTATCTTTAGAGGAAATGAGGGTCTCTGCAAGAAATTTGTAGAGGAGATGCAAAAAGAGTTTGAAATGTCTATGATTGGTGAGTTGAATTTCTTCCTTGGAATTCAAGTGAATCAAATTAATAAGGGAATATTCATTTCACAATCAAAGTAAGTTAAAGAATTACTAAAGAAGTTTGGAATTGATGACTCCAAACTAGTTTGTACCCCTATGGTGACTGGATGAAAACTAAGTAAGGATGATGAATCTCCTAAAGTTGATCAGAGAAAGTATAGATCTATGATTGGTGGACTGCTATATCTTACTACTACTAGACCGGATATCATGCATGCAGTATGTTTGGTTGCTATATTTCAAGTAGAACCCAAAGAAACACATGTTACAACTGTGAAAAGGATATTCAAATATCTAAAAGGGACTCTCTATTGTGGTTTGTGGTATCCTAAGGATACTGATTTTACTTTGAGTGCTTACATTGATGCATATTGGGTTGGTTGTGTAGATGACCAGAAGAGTACAAGTGGTGGTGAATTATTTCTTGGATGTAGGTCAGTTTCATGGATAAGCAAGAAACAAGATTTAGTTTCTTTATCCACTACAAAGGTTGAGTACATAGCAGCAACATCTTGCTACACACAGGTACTATGGATGAAGCAAACATTGAAGGATATAAGAGTGATGTGTGATGAGCTTATCTTTATCTTCTATGATAATACAAGTGCAATAAATATTTCAAAGAATCCAGTAATGCATTCAAGGAAAAAGCATATATCTATCAAATATCATTTCTTAAGAGAGAAGGTATTGGAGAATGAAGTCAGGCTTGAATATGTTCCTACAAAGGATAAGATTACTGATATATTTACTAAGGCTCTTCCTAAGGATACTTTTGAGTATCTCTGGGAGAAGTTGGGGATTACTACCCCTACTTTGAACTGGGTGCACATAGAGGTGCATCAATCTAGTGGATCTATAGATTCATCATTTGTCTGGTCTGATGACTAGGGTTTACTCCTTAGGGGTAGTAGGAAATATCATTGTTGTAGTATGAGATGTGTGGGTGCACTCCTCAGGGGAAGTGATCATAATTATGTAAAAAAAAAATTCCATTGATGTCAAAGGGGGAGAGAGAGTCATGTGAAAAGAATATTGTTTTGACATGACTCTCATAAAGGGGGATATTGTTGCAAGTATGAATAAGTATGGTCGTTTTTTCATTAATGTTGTCATTGATGTCAACATAGTATAGGATGTTGCAGAGAAAGGAAACAAGTGATTGTAGGTGGTGCATGTATAGTTGAGATACTATAGAGATGTTGTGAGTACATGGAGCTACCTTTATGATGTCACAAGTGTGTTGATATGATGAGTTACCAAGTACTTTTGAGAAAATTAATAAATAGTGAAGACAAAATTGTGGGTGTGTTCAGAATGTGCTCTGGTATGTGCTCCAAATTTCTTCTATGTTGATCCTATGCTTTTGTGGATCTGAAGTGTTATTTAAGTTTAAGGACATCCTTGAGTGATATATTATGGATTATAGCTTTTGGTTTGATGAAGAGTGAAAGTTAAGTTCACCAATTTGTGAACTAGTTTGGTAGAGTTATTTTTCTATGGATTGGGAGAAATGTATCTACTCTATAGTCCTCTTTTGGTTTGTTTCAGGTTTTGTAGATCTTGAAGAAGGATCCTAATGGTGTTATTTGTGTTCTATCAAAGGTGTTCATGGTTTGGTGCTCTAGAAGACTAGTTTCCGAGTTACTATATGTGTCTATACAGTCAGGATGGACTAATGGAAAGTGTTTTGTGTATGAAGGATGTTGCAATAGCTGCGAATGAATCTGATGGCATCTAAGATGCGTTCCAGTGTATTATGAAGCATGTTATCTTCTTACTATAGAAGCATGTGCTTCAAAGTTCATTGGTGTTTTCATTAGATTTGGTCGGCCTAGTGTTTACACGTCATGCAAAGGATAAGTATCAATTAAGGAAGCATGTGATTGATCCAAGATGTTTTTGGGTCCTAGTTAAGTGTTGGTTTGGTCTACTCTCATTCTCATCCACTGCAGGAATGTTGAGTTGCTGACCTAATTTGAATTTGTAAAATGAAGTGTGTGTAGTCGACCTTGGAGAAAGTTTCTAAGATTGAAGATGATATAAATACAAGAAAGGATGTTAAGGATTGTATGCCACAAGTGTCAGAAGCAAGGTAGATGTGAGAGATTGTGTGAAAGTGAATAGAGGCAGTGAGAAATTCAATGTGTTAGACTATTGAAAGTAGTGATTTGATGGTGTCTGCAATTCTTTGATCAAGGTTACGGATGTGTGCAAGTTGTTGTGGTGGATCTTTTGTTGCATTGAGATAATGTTGTCTATGTAACAGTCTTCTTTCTATCTTTTTGTATCTATAGGCAGTGAGCTTCCCATTTGTATAGTGAGTCCTATCTAGACAATGAGCCCTATCTTGGGCAGTGATCCCTCTAGCAGTGAGCCTCTTTGTAAACAATTTTTCCATTACTCTTATATTGTGAGTTAATCATCATCGTGGTTTTTCCCTTATTGGGTTTTCCATGTCAATCTAGTGTTTCTTGTGTTGATATTTATTTTTGTTATTTTCACTTCATGCTCATACTTAATACTAGATTAAAGTGGATGTGGAGATAATAATTGTTTAAGATCTATGGTGAATGTGATTAGATACAACTAATTCACCCCGCCTCTCATTTTTCTTGTGCATTTCAACACAAAATGTTAGAGGAAGTATACTCAAACACATTTCATACATAATTTACCAATTTTCCAATTAAGTATGCCAACAAAAACCACATTAAGAAAATACACTTCATCAAGACATGATTTCATTATAATGCAAGAAGGAATATGTAGGGATCACTATGAGATCCACAATTCTATCCACACAAGGGTAGGGGTTCACCCAAACACCACTTCCACAACAAATTTACAATTATAATGCAATGACACACACATTATTCACATCATGTATCACTACAACATGCTATAACAAAATGATATCTGCGTCATTCACATGACACATCACAATTGAGGCTTTAAACCAACCAACACAATACTCCTAATAATCTTAATTTCATTTAACAATTAAACATGCACCCCATGCAAGTGGAAAAATAATACCAAATACCCATCTAGGTTCTCACAAGAATCCTAGGGACAACATGATTTGAGGACATAAGTCATTTTCCCAAATGCTCTATTATAACAATGCAACATTCCATTCATGCACTAACATGATCACTTCACACATATGATGATAGTTTAATATGATTACAATGCATAGTGCACCATAGGAAAAATTACCATAAGAACACATTTTCACCATTCAAGAATATGGAATGCACCACATTCACTTTCAATGTATCAATCACATAAGACAATTCACATTTCCCGATCATGAGCCAAAATATTCCACCCAATTTTAGTAAATGCATTCATATATACACATCCAAGAGAACATGCAAGAATAACCAATACCACTCAAGGGTCACTACCTATTCACACTTAACATAAATCAATACATTGAGATGAATATCACACATGAAAGAACTTCTTGAAAAATCAAGGTTCTAACTAACCCTCACAAGCAAGAATTTCTCAAACATATCACTTTAGGGAAAAAAATAGCAATGATACTTGTTGCTAACAAGAAACTCACGCATGCAAAGACCCAACAAAATATCACACAAAATGAGCATCATCCCATCCCTATCACATGCATTAGGGCCTAGAAGGAACTCTTCCTCCTCAAAAATACTACACGGGTTGGTTAACATTGAACCCTTAGAAATTCCACTCAAGGAAGCCATGCAAGGAGCCAAACATAGACTCACTAAAACAAGCACTTGAGTGATCACACACCAAGAACCAACAACCACATGGGAAAATACATGAACTATAGATCTCAGTGCTACAACATGGGCTTTGTTACCAAACATAATGCCCCAAGCTGACAAGCTTAGAATAAAACCTAATGGAACAACTTTTTTTGAAACAAGGATAACAAAACTAATAATAAAAAAATGGCATGTTGCATTTGCACAACAACATGACACAAGTGTCACAATGACACAATTCCAGAGACAACAAGGAACTTCACCATTTCATAAGAAAATTGGAAACATTGGAAGATTGACCAAACATGGGATAAATCCACCATGATGAACAAATGATAGAGTGAGAATAACCCTACATGATGATCAATTACTAAACCATGATCATGTTCTCTCACAACAACACACCAAGAAGGATGAGGGATTAATTGATATCAAATCCACATCCAAACATACTAAACCAATCTAAACACAAAGGAAAACCTTCACAAGATGTTTCCTAACCAAGAGGCACAACTCACCACTAATTGGAATGACAACAAGTCACTTCTAGACAACCTCATGCTTCCCAAGACATCTCACTGCTAAGAGAAATCACCCAAGGGAAGAAAATACTCCAAAAAATGCCATGACCTATGAAGATTATTGAGGACACTCACAAAAAGATATAAAAAGGTTTATAGCCTTCACAATACTTCACAAGACTAGAAGAATCATCTCCCTAACCCTAGGTTTGACAATTAGGTCATATGGAAGGTTACATGAAAAAGATGAAGGAGATTATGTAAGTCCTCAATGATGGCACTTAAGAACTAGGAAAAAACACTACCAATACCTTGGGACTATGGTGAAAAACATTCATTCACAATGTTTTCCCAAACGGAGTGCTAAAAAGGCAAGGAAAGCTCAAGTTCAAAGTTAAAGAAATTCTGACTAGGTTTCAAGGTTTCAGATGAACCAAATGACCAAAACAAGAAAATTATAAGTCATAGAAATTATTTGAAAAATTAAAAGGGATTACAAAACCCTCACCTAATAGTGGTTGAGAGGATTCACTCTCTGGTTTTTGTATGGGAACAAGGTCACCCCTACATAGGACTAGGCTACCCTAACAACCTTTGGAATTTTTTTGAGTTTTTCTATATTTTTGGGCCTATCAAACCAGGCTGCACCTACATCCACTAGTCCACCCCTACTACCACCAAGGTGCCCCAATATTTTTTGGAAAAAAAATGAGGTCATGGGTTCAATCAGGTGTATGACAAGGTGATGAGGGATACACCACCCAAACCCCACACAAAACACAATAAAAAATAACAACACAAAAGATGCAAGATAGAAAACAACCCACTTTCGATTATTTTCCAAAAATGAAATTACAAATTCAAAAATTAAAAGGCTACAACCTCATGGGCTTGATTCATTACATCCAAATCAACTCTAAAAATAAAATATGTTATTTAGAGCCACAATTTGCACTGATGGAACCACCTTCTACAACCTCTACTTAACCCTTTTATTTTACCCAATAACCACCCTAGAATGTTCTAGAAAGTGTAAATTTCCCTTTTGTTTTGGCACCAAAAGTCTTTCCATTTGATTTCTTGCCTAGGAAGATATTTTAATGAAATTCACTTTTTAGTTGGGCAACTTCACATGGCCATAACTTTTGATCTGAGTGTTTGATTTGCTATTATATAATATATTTTTGGAAATCTCTCTAAGAGATCTACAATGCTGAAATAATCAAAGATCGTTTTGTCCACTTTTTGAGTTGTTTTGGGGATTCTAAGGTTTTCAAATTTGAATTTGAAGCTGCAATGGAGAAATTTCCCAAGATGGAAACTTTAATATCTCCCAAAACATACAAAGTATTGAGATGATTCTTCCACAATCAGAAATATTTTCCAATTATGCTCCTTGGGGTAAATTTTCAAGTCCATACGAATCTATTTTGGCTGACTTACTAAAAATAGTAAGTGATTTTTTCTACCTTTTCTGACTTCTGACTGTCCTACACTTCTTAAGTGCCATCATGGGACTTAAAACAACTAAAAAAAATAAGGAAAAATATTTTTTTGGGTGATGCAAGATTTCCCCTACACCATTGGATGCTCCTGCATCAAACACCCAGGGTGATTTGAAAAGTGACCCTGTCACTTCTCAAGAGTTAGAGGGAATCCAAGATGGTTAACTTCAGCCTTAGACAACCATGATGAATCTTCAATGAGTCTTCCTCTCCATTTCACCAAGTACACTACATATTGCATGTTTCTTGTGCTTCTACCCTCACGACTATCCAAAATTTCTTCTATCTCCTTCTTTTATGAAGTAGGTGCTAGAATATTCCAATGTGCTTCTATTATTTCTTCATCAATTCATCCTTCATGATATTCTATTAAATCTGAAATGTTAAACACATGTGAAATATGAATTTCATTAGGCGACTCTACCTCATACGCATTTCCTGAATCATGCTTCTTCAGGATCTTTCATGGTCCAAACTTCTTCATCTTTAACTTGTTGTATGTACCAACTAGAAACCTCTCCTTTCATAAATGAACCATGAATTCGTCTCCTACCTAGAACTCCTTATACCTCCTTTTATGATATGCCTTAGCCTTATACTATGAGTTTATCTTATTGATATGTTTCTTCACCTCTTCATGCAGATTATTTAGGTGCTCAGCAAAATATTCAACCTTAGCACTACTCTTTGACCCCTTATCCATCTTTCTTAGTTCATAAGTATTTCTTGGACTACTCCCATACATAATTTGGAATGGTGATTTACTAGTGCTCCTATTGACAGAATTGTTGTAAGAAAATTATGCATGTGGTATAATGAAATCCCATTCCTTGGGCTTATCTCCTACTAAGCATCTTAGCGGGTTATCCAAACTCATATTCACCACCTTTGTCTGTCCATTAGTCTATGGATGGTGTGCAGAATTGAACTTCAAATATTTCTTCAACTTCTTCCATAATATCCTCTAGAAATAACCAACAAAATTGGTATCTCTATTTGAAACTATACTCTTCAGTAGACCATGTAGTCTCACCACCTCTCTGAAAAACAACTCCACAACATGAGAATCAATGTTCTTATGACATAGAATGAAATGTGCCATCTCTAAAAATCTATCCACCACCAAAAATATGGAATCATGCCCTCTTTGTGTCCTTGGCAAGCCAAGAAAAAAATCCATGTTGATATCCTCCCATGGCCTCTCAAGTACAGGTAATGGCTAATACAATCTAGTATTCTGACTTGTTCCTTTCACCATCTGACATACTCTACAACTTTGCACAAACTTCTTCACATCATTTTGTAACTGTGGCTAGTAATAATTCTCACTAACAAGAGAAATGGTCTTATTTCAACTGAAATTTCCATCCAATCCTCCACTATGCTTCTCCTTCATTAGATTCTCTCTCATAGAACTCCTTAGAATGCATAATTGGCTTCCTCTAAACAACATCTTATCTTGGATTAATAAATCCAACCATCTTGTCAAATCTAATGTAACAAGTTCCAAACAAGCCTTCCAAGCTTCTACAAAGTCTGGAGCTTCAAGATACAAACCATTAAGTTCATTGAACCCAACAACCTCTATATTCATCTCTATCAACAATTTTTTCCTTCTACTCAAGGAATCTACAACTCTATTTGACCTCCCACTCCTATGCTTCAAAACAAAAGTATAACTCTACAAAACCTTAACCCATTTTTAGTGCCTTTGATTTGACTTTCCTTGATTATTAAGATACTGAAAAGCCTGATGATTAGTATATAAAACAAATTATTTTGGCAACAAATAATGTCTCCATTTCTTTAAAGACTGAACTATAGCATAAAACTTTTGATCACAGAAATAATAAATCTTCTTATCATTATTCAACTTCTCGCTAAAATAGGCAACAGGCTTAGCTTCTTGACTCAAAACAGCTCTTATAGTAGTGCCACTAGCATCATAATCTACCTGAAAGACCCTATTGAAATTTGTAAGTGCCAAAATAGGTTGCTCTATAAATTTATTCCTCAACATATCAAAAATCTTTGTTGCTCCTACAGTCCATTTAAAATCCATTCTATCCCCTCTCATTGCTTCAGTTAGAGGTGCACAAATACTACTGAAATTCTTAATAAACTTTATGTAAAAACTTGCTAGACCATAAATGACCTTACCATTGTAACACTCCTTGGGGTAGGCCATTCAATGATAGCACTCACCTTCTCAGGATCCATTTTAAGACCCTCTGCTAAGACAACAAATCCCAGATACACCAACTCTCTCTTCACAAAACTACATTTCTTCAAATTATCAACTTCTCCTCCACTAGCTTCTCAAAAAATCTTTGAATATGCATCGGGTGCTCCTCCAATGTCTTACTAAAAATCAAAATATCATCCAAATAAATAATAACAAATTTTCCTAAAAAATCTTTCAATACCTCATTCATAAGCTGCATAAATGTACTTAGTGCATTGATTAGCCCAAAAGGAATTACTAATCACTCATACAAGCCCTCCTTGGTTTTGAAGGTTGTCTTCCATTCATCTCTTTCTCTAATTTGGATCTGGTGATATCCACTCTTCAAATCTATCTTTGTGAAGCACTCAACTTCACTCAAACAATCCATAATGTCATCCATCCTCAACAAGGGAAATCTATACTTGATAGTAATCTTGTTGATAGCTTGGGAGTCTATACATATCCTCCATTCTCCATCTTTCTTTGGTGCTAGTACTGCAGACACTGCATATGGACTCAAACTCTCTCGAATCAACCCATTTCACAACAACTCTTGTAATTATTTGTTCAACTCTTCATTCTCTGTTGCAGTCATTCAATGGGTTGCCTTATTTGGAAAACTAGCTCTAGGAATAAAATCCATCTGATGGATAATCTTCCTTAACAAAGGAAAACCTTTAGGTACATTATCAGAAACAATATCCTAAAACTCATTCAATAAATTTTAAACCTCTACCGGTACCTCATTAGTATCTTCTTTATCAACTCTAAGGATCAATACAAAACACATATGCTCATGCCTCATACCTTCTAGGAACTTTCTTCCATCAACCAAACAAATTCTTACGTTAAAACATACCTTTTCTTTTGCGTCCCTCAAGGGCTTCAACTTATGATGAACTCCATCCTTTCTCAAAGAATAGGTGTTGGCATGTCCATCATGTACTACTCATCAATCAAACTGCAACATTTTTCCTAACAACATATGACAAACATCCATAGGAATAATATCACACAATACCTCATCATGGTAATTTCTAATCTTGAACTTTACCAGACATTGTTCATTTACCAAAGCTTTATGGTCCTTCTGCAACCAAACAATCCAATATGGATTCAAATGCCTTCTCTCCAACCACAATTCACTAACCATCTCTTCTAAAACAAGGTTATTAGTACTACCTCCATCAATAATAATATTGCAAACTTTACCTTCACACTTACATCTGGTGTGAAAAACAATCTTCCTTTGAGTTGATTCTTTCTTCTCATTTAGCAAGGCTCTTCTAGTAACAAGATCCTCTCATCTTTTTGCATCCTCAAAATGTGAAGACTCAACATCTTCATCTACATGTGCAACTCATGCATTACCCTCAAGTCTTATATTTGTCCTTCTTTGATGTTGAGGACACTCATAGGCTTTATTTCCTTCATCTCCACATTGAAAATAGGTTCCATGAAAGCCTCCTCTTCCTCTTTGTTCTTCATTATTTTGATCATGAGGATAGTAGGTGTTATCTCCTTTCTGGTTCTGGTTTCTATTGGATCCTTCACCCTTCTTTTGATCTTCATTTTGACCTCCATATGACCATCCACTAGTATTTCCACAATGACCCCCACCTCTTTGCTTTCTTTCAAACCTTCTATTCAAGTTTTCTTCTACCTTCAAACCAAATTGATATGCATCTTCAATGGTAGACATATTCTTGAATACTTGACTTCAACCCATTTATGTAACAAGAAACTTTTTCCTTGTTGGCCTTAGAATGGCCTATTCTAATCAAGACATAGTAGAATTCTTCTATATGCTCCTTGACAAATTTTCCTGCTTGTTTCAACCCTTGCATCTTCTTCAACAAATCTATCTCATAGTCCATAGGAAAAATATATCTTTTTAATTTGTCCACCATCTAGTCCCATTTGGTGATTTTCTCTTTTCCTCTTCAATTTCTTTCTAGTTGTACCTCTTTCCACCAAATATTTGCATGACCCTTGAGCTTGGTCTTTGCAAATTTGACCCTCTCTGGATCTTCCACCTCCTCATACTCAAAGTATTCCTCCATATCGTTGATCCAATCAATCAAATCTTGTAGGTTAAGATTTCTAGAAAATATAGAAACGCTGATCTTTTTCCTTTTCCCAAACTTAGAGATGGCCTTAAATAATCATACTTGCTCTGGATCTAGTGCATCTTGTTCTTCTTCAAACTATTCCTCATTTTCAACTTCATCTTCACTTTCGTCTCCTCTTCTTGGCTCAAACCCTCAACGCAACTCCTCTTACAGTGCTTGAACTTGTCTCTATAGGGCTCTAAAACCCTCTTCTGGTACAATAACATTCCTTCCACCACCACGATTTCTTCATGGAGGCATTCTGATCACTTTTGTCAGAAACCCACAACCACAAGTTCTAGTGCAAATTGCCTCACATTTGGTGATCTATTTACACACTTAGGAAAACCCACTCTGATACCACTTGATGAGGGCTACACCACCTAAACCCCACACAAAACACAATAAAAAATAACAACATAGAGAATGCAAGATGGAAAACAACACACATTCAATTAATTTTTGAAAATGAAATTACAGGGCTACAACCTCATGGGATTAATTCATTACATCCAAATCAACTTTGAAAATAAAATCTATTATTCAGAGCCACAATCTACACTAATGGATCCACCTTCTACAACCTTTACTTAACCCTTTTATTTTACCCAATAACCACCCTAGAATGTTCTAGAAAGTGTAACTTTCTCTTTTGTTTTGGTGCCAAAAGTCATGTTGTTTGATTTCTTGCCTGGGAAGATATTTTAATGAAATCCACTTTTTAGTGGGGCAATTTCGTGGGTCCATAACTTTTGATTTGAGTGTCTGATTTACTATTATAATTTGTCATTGGAAATCTCTCAAAGAGATCTACAATGTCGAAGCCATCAAAGATCATTTCATCCACTTTTCGAGTTATTTCAGGGCTTCTGAAGTTTTCAAATTTGAATTAGAAGCTACATTGGAGAAATTTCTTGGGGGTATTGAGATGATTCTTCTGCCATTGAAAATATTTTTCAGTTCCACTCTTTGGGGTAAATTTTTTAGGTCCATACAAATTTGTTTAGGCCAACTTACTAAAAATAGTAAGTGACCATTTTTCACCTATTCTGACTTTTGACTATCTTACACCCCTTAAGTGACATCATGGGCCTCAAAACAACTAAAGAAAATAAGGAAAAATATTGTTTTGGGGGATACAAGATTTCCCCTACACCATTAGATTCTCCTACATCACAAGACTATCTAGGTATGGGACCAGACCGGTCAACTATGAATTTGCATAGTTAGGTTAATTTTAAGCACCAAAAAAAATGTTCCTATGTTTGAATTAACACTTAAAAACCATCATGAGAATAAATTACAGGATTTAATTCTTGAAACCAACACCAAGACACATAAATGACCTAAATATTCTTTACACTTAAGATTTACAAATCATCTTCGAATAGAGGTTCCAAAATAATAATTTTACAATATGAGTTCATAATATACGTATGTCAACTTGAGTTTAACTTAAAAAATAAATGAATCCATTCCATTCCTTGATCCATGAACCTCAGGTCCCCAATGGTGGTTACCATGCCACCCTACCTCATGGAATCAATGATCGACTCCCACCATGCTGGGAGATAGTCACATGGGCCACAAGCACAACACTCATGCCAAACAAATGGGGTGAAGTCTTACACACACACCATACACAAAGTATACACTCTACATGTACATCATATAAACACCCAATCACCCAAATCGCAAGATGGTTCTAATACATATCATCATATGGTACAGTCACAATGGTATAACATAAATCTCATTGGGAAAACTCACCAATGTAACATCATAAATCTACATTGGGACAACTCACCAATGCCATACAAGATCATCCTTGGGAAAACTCACCAAGGGTAAAACAATATATACACATGGAATGGAATACACCATCCTTTAAGATTCTACTCAACTTCACTAGGGTTAAATATTAGAGAGAAAGAGAGGGAATATCATCATGGACACTTGTGTGGGGCTCAACACGAAACCAATTATCCTCTCATATTAATGAGGGTACTTGATTTTATAATACCTAAGCTCCCTGAGCTAGCATGTCTTCCTCGTTCATCCTTAGCCTTTACGAGAACTTAAGGCATGAGAGCGCTATCCATTATCTTGGTTAATAAATTACCCATGTTTCATTATTTTTCACTTATTAATCCCAACTCTCCACACCATGATTTCCTATGTACCACTTTGGTCTAGGTTCATGTTGGGAGCCATTCACAAACTCTCTTCAACACTTAAACCCTAAGCTCATCATACTCTCCAACGAGTGGCACAAAAACCAATAAAAAATATAATCTTTCCAAATTTCAATAACAGTTTTCCATAATGCATAATATCACATTTCATGAAGTGCTACTTCATGATAACATTTCTAAACACTCACCACACCCTCCAATGAATGTGGCACAAAAAATGGTGCACAAAATTAAACTTCATCAAAAATTTCTAATATTTTTCCACAATCATTATTTCCATAAATCATGAAGGAGACTTTCATTAAACATTAAAATTCATCATAAAACATAAAACATTCAAATTTTTTCATTTTTTTTTTTGCATTGAAAAACCATAATTTTCCCAAAATCTCAATTGATGAAAGCTTCAAATTTTAAAATTTCAATTTCAATTTTCTAAAAATACCCTTTAGATCTAAATTTATCCAACAACACACTTCACATAAAATTTACATTTCTCATAATTCCCAAAAATTTGGGAATTATAACCCCATATTATGGAAAATTCTCAAAAAAATTACAAAACAATAGTTTAAGCATGGATTTTCATGAAATGAAATGAGTTGGGAGGTGTCTACACTCCCCCAATCCTATTCCAATATTCAAAATTTAAATAATTTGGCTAAATTAATTCAAACAAATAAAATACCTCTTTCACAATCAAATTATGAAATGAAGAGCACGTCATGCACGCCAAACGAGAGCTCGCAAGGATTGGCATGCAACATCCCCTACTGATTCCTAACCCAACGAATCTGACCTTGTCAAATTCCTCCATCGAATGCACTCTCAATCAACAAATCAATTTTTCACCCACAATCTAGGGTTTTTCTCTCACAAAATTTTCTCCCAAAATAAAATTACATAATGAAATAAAATCCCCCTTCCTCTTTTTACCCTTTTTCCAATTGCAAATAATTTAAAATGAAATCCATTGACTATTTCCTCAATTCCTAAATTTCCTCAAATCCTAAATAAACACATCAAGCAATTTCTAAATAACATACATTAGTTTAAATTCATGATTTAAATCCATATAAGCGTATATTCATTTAATAAATAGAAATTAGAATTCAAGCATAACCTGCAAAACCAAACCCACTGAATTTTGTAGTTGAATTAAAAAATAGATTAATTTCATTTCTTATTTCATTTTATTTTCCCTTTTCTCGAAACACAAAGAATATTATAATAATAAATCAAATAATCCTTTAAATTATTATTTTATTTATGAAAAAATGTGGAATTTGAACCATGAATTTAATCAAACATTTGTGTTGTTCACAACACATAGGGGTTCTAGAATAACTCCTAACTTAGATCTAGGTTTACATAGGGTCAAATATAACACATATCGTACCCGATTTGAGTATGACCAGGAATGGATATGGAGTGCCCAATGTGGCATCTCTAAATTAAACATTGTTAGGGAATAACTTAGACCTATGTAGCAAGGTGGAGAAATAACCCTATACATGTAACTATTTAATGCACGTCAAGGGTACTTGCTCAATGTACATATATAGCCAAAGCACATCATAATCATCCCAACAGGGTCCAATAACATAATCATAAAATAACATCTATACATCCATCATATAAGTCATTAATTAAACCATTTCTTTTGAACATCAATAATCAAGGTCACATTTGATCACTGTATAAATAATGTATTTCACTAAACTAAAGCATAATAATAAACCAATCATGTAAACACACAAAATACAACCAACTGACATGTTGAGGAATCTCATCTCAAACATGTGGTGGTTCATACACACCATTTAGAGCCATAAACAATCATTGCATCAATCACAAGGAAACGGTGAAACTAAAGCACCAATATCACATTAACAAGATGTAAATAGGAGGGGCACTACAAGACCTAAGAGTTTCTTTGGAGTAGACCTAAGAGCTGATTTGGAGCAGACATTGTGCTTGATTTGGAGTAGAATTTGGATAAAAATTTGCATCATTTTGGAGCAGACTTTATTGTAGACCTTGAGTGGAGATATAAGGTGAGATTGAGTAGAAATATAAGTCATATTTGGAGCAAATATTAAGGCACAATTGGAGCAAAACTAAATGAAGTTAACAATAGACTTATGGTAGATTTTTAAATGGAAGCAAATGTAGATTTGAGAAAGAAAGTGTATGATAGTGATTGTATCATTCAAGAGAAAATTTGTGAGAGAAAGATTATTTATATTCATATTTTATGAAGACAATATGTTCATCATCTATTGAAGGAGCAACATCTTGAAGGTGATATTTTGTAGAAGAGGTTGGTGCCTCCCAAAAGAAAATATTGGTGTCTCTTACTGAGTTGGAGCTTAGTTGTGGGGATTGATATCTCTAGAGGGTTGGTGCCTACAAATCATTAAAGAGGGAATTGGTGTCTCATGTGGATTTGTGCCTAATTTTTTTGTAAAAATATCTTATATAAGCAATATTTTTCCATGGTTTTCTCTTGAAAGGGATTCCACGTAAATTGTGTATTCTTGTGTTTCATAATTGTTAGATCTTATGTGATTATTATTGATATGGTGGTTAAGTTTTAAAAGATTAAGTTTTTTTGTATATTGATTCATCCCCCCTCTCAATATAAGTGTGTTCTCATTAGGGATTTCTAAATATGTTATACACATGCTCTCAATAACAAATCATATATAGACAATTGTAACCAATTTTATATATTACCCTAGATATGTTTGTATACTTGCTAACTAATCATCTCATATATGAAATACTAAACATATCTCAATTAAGCAACCATAGCATAAATAAATTATCCATTGATAGAAAATAAATATTGGTATGATTTTTTTCATGAGATAGATACAACTAAAAAAATGAAAAGAGGCAATTCTTCAAAACTTTCTAATTCCTATTTAAAAATTTAAAGAAATGTTGTAATCTATACACTATTAGATTAAGAAGGATTGAAGAGGTCATATTCATTGTTTCTCCTTTTCCACTAAGTCATATTCCTAGATATTATTCAAATTTATAGTTGTAGAAAATCTTTCCTACTACCTATGTATTTGATGTAACCAAAGAGACGCGTAATAGAATTGAGTCGTTATTGATTAAAGAGATATAGAAAATTGAAAATTTCTTTCAAATTAAACTCTTCTATTATCAAACTCTACTTCTACAATGAAAGAGAACACCCTAATATCTAAAACAAAAACAAAACAAAAAAAAACCCAAAAATTACCATTTTGGTAGTTTTTTGACAATTGTCATATTTTCCCATTTTGGTAATTTCGCATACATATCCCTTTGAGCTCATATTTTTGTTTAAAGATTCCTAACAACATGGTGATGAATTCTCAACTTAAAATTAAAATTAGAAATGTTAGTTCCAAGTTATTAAAGAAAACAACTTTCTAAAAACTCAAAAAAAATAGTAAAAGTTGATTTTGAGGGCCCAGATGAATTGGCCTCAAAAAAGTGTCGAAACAAGATGCTTCATTGATAATCCAAATAAATCCTTATAATGCATCTAACTATAAAATGTAATCCAAAAAAAAAAATTGAGTCAAAAGTTATGACCTTCAAAAGTCCTTGCATCAACGCAACTCTCGCAAGTGATTGTCATCAAATTTTTGCCACTTGTCTTGATCCAGCTTCTTCAATTCCTAGTTTGTAATCCATGTGTTATTCATTGTTTTGAATCCTTCCCACTATTCCAAATACTTGTGGTATTGACCTTGCCAAGTGTAGGTAGTTTTCATATCCATAATTTGTGCAACCTTTTCCTTCTTCTTATGTGGGATTTGGTGTAGCCAATCCACTTCTTGTTCACTATCCTCATCATGATCCTCTCCATGGAAGCCATATAAATCAAAAATATTAAGCACATGATACATATCTTTATCTTCTAGTAAACTTACTTCATAGGCATTATCATTAATCTTCTTTCTAATTCTATAAGGACCAATTTTCCTATACTTTAATTTGTGGTGTGTTCCTATAGGAAACCTCTCTTCTCAAATATTCCACCACTAAATCACCTTCATTGAATATTGTATGTCACCTACTAGCATCTACTATAGTTTTGTACCTCTCATTACTATCCTACAACTTTTATCTCACATATTTCTACAACTGTTGAAGTTGTTCTGCAAATGCTTCCCTATCATCATTTATTCTATCTCTCATTGGTAGCTATACCAAATCTAGAATTCTCTTACGATTCCTAACATACACAATTTGGTAAGGTTATTTACCTATTGATTTGTTTATTGAACTATTATAGGAATTTTTTTCTTGGGCCAATGCCAAGTCCCATTGTTTGGGCTTCTCTCCAATAATGCACCTTAACAAATTTCCCAAACTTTGATTGACTACCTTTGTTTTCCCATCCATTTGAGGATGATAGAAACTTCTAAACTATAACTTGGTCCCCATATTCTTCCATAAATTCCTCCAAAAGTGACTCAAAAATTTGGTATCCCTATAAAAAATAATAGTCTTTGGAACACCATGCAATCTAACAACTTAAAAAAATAGTTCTACTACCCTCATTTCATCATTATTTTTCTTACAGGAAATGAAATGAACCATCTTAGAGAACCTATCAACAACCACAAAAAAATGGAATCATTACCTCATTGGGTGTTTGAAAGCCCCAACACAAAGTCCATGCTCAAATTTTTCCATCATTTTGTGGGTATTGGTAATGGAATGGAAAACCTTGTATTATGTGAATATCCTTTAACCACTTGATAGATTTTACACCTTGTTACATAGTTATGTCCCTTTTCATCTTTGGCCAGTAGTATTTGTTTTCTACCAAGGCTATTGTATTTTCCTTTGTAAAATGTCTAGCCAACCCACTACTATGAAGTCCTCTGATAATATTTTCTCTCATGGATCCAATTGGTATGCATATTTTTTTCCCTTTAAAGAGGTAATCATCCTACATAAAACATTCACCCTTGAGGTGATCCATGTTACTAGTTATTGGAGATTTAAATTGTTCCACAATTTCCTAGAAATCATCATTAGATTCATATAAACCTTTGATTACATCAAAACCAATTACTCTAGTTTCTATTGTGGTCAAAATTACAACGTGCCTACTCAAATTATCTACAATCTAATTTTTTTTCTTGACTTATGATTCAAAAAAAAGGTGCAACCCTTTAAGAAAGAGACACATTTGGCATGCCTACTATTCAATTTTTTTTGTGTGTTCAAGTATCTCAATGTAATATGGTTTGTAAACAACACAAACTTCTTGGGAACAAGATAATTCCTCCAATGAATCAAGGCTTGAACAATTGCATAAAATTCCACATCATAAGTAGAATAATTATTTCTCACCTAATTCAAAATTTCACTAAAGAAGGCTATAGGTTTACCTATTTGGCTAAGTACAATTCCTATTCCCACATGGGAAGTATCACATTCCACTTCAAATACATTGTCAAAATTTGGTAGTGCTAATATAGGAGCTTATGTTACCTTCTTCTTGAGGTACTTAAAACTCTCCTTGGATTCCTTACTCCACACAAATTCCCTTCCTTTGGTGCAATTTGTTATAGGTGTTACAATACTACTAAAATTTTGAATGAAATTTTGATAGAAAGTGGCCAACCCATGAAAACTTCTTACCTCTATTATGTTGCTTGAACTAGGCCATTCTTGAATTTCCCTGACCTTTTCTACATCCATTCTAACACCATCTGTAGAAATGACAAAACCCAAAAAGACCAAACTATCTTGCATGAACCTGCACTTCCTCAAATTTACATAGAGATTCTCCTTCCTTAACACACCCAAGATGATCCTCAGGTGTTGTAGTTTCTCTTCTTTGATTTTATTAAAAACCAAAACATCATCAAAATAAACTACTACAAACTTACCAATGTAAGATTTGATGTGTTTTTTATGCACTTCTCAACATAGGTAATGCATAGGTGCACCACCTCTCTTGAAAGACAATCTTCCACAATCAGATTGCAGAACACTATCCCAAGGTCTCTAATGTCAAGTCTTGACAATGCTTGGAATATCTCAGTTGTTTTATGTGATTTTTTGGAATCACAAGGTAGACTTACAGATGAGTCACAAAGTGGGGAAGTTGGATCTACAAATGGAGTTCTTAGGATGGGAGAGTTGTGCATTTGCTACAGGTTCAAATAGCAATCTTGAACTCCATTTCATCATTGGATTTGGCTTTACAATGTGAAATGAACCTTAGCATAGGTCACTTATTAAAAAAAGGGAAAAGGGCAAGGAAGAGAGGAAGTTCCTAGACCTAAAACTATGAATGAATAGTGATCATGGAGGCTGCTACAGTAGAAAAACTCCTTAAACTGGGTTTTGCTTGGCCAAGAGGATCCTACAGTTACACAAAAATAGTGCAATCTTCTAAGGACTGCAGATTTTCATATTACACACACACACATCATGCACATGAAATCGAACTAAGTTGCAACAATAAAGGAAGGGAGCTCAGACTAGCTTTGCAAAGTGATTCATCATCAATGAACCACAAAAAGCATGAGCTAGAAATTCATCAAATACTAAAACAACAATCACCAACAACACTTCCATTCAATAAACCAACAACTAAACTAAAGGGGAAGTAAAACTATGTACACATAATGAGCAAACTCAAAAGGAACACCCATAGATCATGCAATGTTGCTTTCTATTGCTGTAGAATGTATTTACACCAGTTTTCTAGCCATTTACAAATGAGGGGGAGACCCCTATTTATAGTTTTCCAAAGTCCAAATGAATGGATAGGATTGGATTACATTGTGTGGCTCAGATTTGATTGGACTAGGGCTTCACCTACCCCCCATTATTAAACAATTTAAAATACATATTTTGTCTTTTCCCTATTTTTTCCTATAGTGGCCAAGTGTTGTAGTAGTTTGTCCTCTTGCTAATTTCCCTTTTCACTGTAGCAGAAACTATCTAAAGGTTGCCTTCTTCCCCTGATGGATTTATAATATTCCTCAATCAATCAAAAGAACCATTTGCAAATTTGTATCATTGTGGAATGGGTTAGTGGATCTGATGAGATAGTTTCTAATAGATTGTGATCATTTGTTTGGAGGGAGGAAACAGCTGCTTCCTCCCACCACCTTCAAGGCCACCCTTTGTGGTTTGTCACTGACTTCCTTAACATAGGCCTACTTCTAATGCCAACTCTATTGAAGGGTGCTTGTTGCAAGGTGTGACCCTTGGTCTTCCTTGTAGAACTAAGCACTTGGGTTTGTGACATGGTCTAACCACCTCCTGTGGTTCTTAACCAAAGCTTGTATCAGGCATTGACAGGTCGATCTTTTGGTGCAACGGCAAGTCCAACAATTGGTATCAGAGCTGGTCACAGGTTCAAACCCCACACTTGTGTTGGGGGGAGGATTGTTGCAAGGTGTGACCCTTGGTCTTCCTTGTAGCACTAAGTGCTTGGGTTTGTGACATGTTCTAACTGCCTCCTATGGTTCTTAACTGAAACTTGTATCGGGCATTGACAGGTCGATCTTTTGGTGCAACAGAAATTCCAATAGTGCTACGAAGAAGGGTGGGCATAAAATGAATGGTGATAGGAACAATGTGCTTTTTCCTTGTTTAGCTTTCTCCAATGGGCCTGATGGACCTGGTAGGTTTCTTGAATCCTACATACATGTGTCGTAAGTGTTTACACAAACCAAAAAATTTAGTCAAATCACAAACTCTTTGTTAGATCCATTCATGCATCATCAAAAGATCATAATATTTATCATTGTTCCACATTTGGAGTTCACATTTGCACCACAAGCATAACTGGTTATAAGGGTATGGGAACTAGGGTGAAACGGCGATAACATATGATGGACAACATTCTCAGAATGGCGTAATCTCCAAGGAAGGATGGAAGGTGGACGAAAGGAAGGAAAATGTCCATAGAGGGATGAAGTCCTAGAAATGGCCACAAAGGGATGGAGTCCTAGAAATGGCCATGGAGGGATGGAGTCTTGAAAAATGGCCATAGAGGGATGAGTCCTAGAAATGGCCAAAGAGGAACTGCAGAAGGAAAGTTCTCGATAGCTTACAAAGGATGAGCAACTAATAGGAAATTTCCATGATGTCTAAACACATGGAAAATTTGATCCAAACCCCTTTTAGGCATGTGAAGTCACTCACTTGATAGTCCCTAGATGATGAAAACTTGAAGTTGGCACCCATTTGGAAATGCAGAGATTTGTAAGGGGGAAGTAGAGGGTCACTCCCTTTTGAAATGGAAATGAGCACATGGCACTGAAGGAAAGTTATGGATGGCTATGGAGGGACAAAGGCCTAGAAACGCCATGGAAGAACTGAGTCCCTAAAATGGCCATGAAGGATGGAGTCCCTGAAACGCCATGGAGGGATGACTTCCTAAGAATGCCATAGAAGGATGAAGTCCCAAAACGCCATGGAGGGATGGAGTCCCAAAAATAGCTAGGAAGGGATGAAGTCCCAATGGCCATGGAGGGATGGAGTCCTAGAAAACGGCTATGGAGGGATCTGGGCCTGTGTAAGGTAATTTCCCAAACTTCAAGCAAAACATAGTAAATTTGAGATTTTTCTAATTTTAGTGCGTGGGAAAAGGGGTAGAAAGAGTGCCAAGACATATTTCCTTTAGATTTGACTTATTTCAAAAAAGTGAAATTTTGTGGAAAGCCGGAGGTCGCTGCCCTTTGAAACAACAATGAGCACACAATGGCCTAGAAGGATAGCCGGGAGGGACAGAGTCCTAGAAAAATGGTCATAGAGGGATGAAGTCCTAAACAGCCTACCTGAGGGATCTAAGTCCCATAAATGGCCATCAAGAGATGAAGTCATGGAAATAGCCATGGAAGGATGGAGTCCCAGAAAATAGCCATGGAGAGATGGAGTCCCGGAATGAAATTTCTGCAACTTCCCAAAACTTAACAAAATCATGGAAGTTCACTTAGGCATCAAAAAAACATCCCAAATCCATAGGAAACTTGTCCCCAAAGTCCAAAAATGACAGAAAACGTGAAGCATGCAAGGAGGGGCCAAGTCAACAGGAATAAGGCAAAAGGCGAAAAAAATGAAGGGGGACTTCATTTCTCCCCAGATTTGAATGCTCTAGATAAAATGAAGGGTCGGGAGCAATTTTATAGGACAATTTCCAATAATAGTATGCATTGATTTCTTTGTGTGGCAGGCCCAAGTTAGGTGAGATGATTTGAAAACAACCATGGGATCGTCGAGGCTCAATAGCTAGGAAGACGTTGATGGTTAGCCATTTCAAAAGTTCTAAGAGAAATCAATGGCGAGAGAAGCTCTGAGACCCAACTGATAGAAGGCTGCCATTGAAAGGGCCATTAGAATCGAAAAATGAGCAACAGAAGCCCAGAAGGGGAGATCCGAAGAGCCGGGCCCGGTGGGCCCCACAGATAGCAGTTTTGAGATATTAAGGCAAACAACAGCTAAGGACCCACCAAGACCAAAGACCTTGGAATTTGAGGGGGCAAAGAACATGGAAAAATTTTAGATGACTCTTTTGAGGTTCATTGACCATTTTGAACACCAACACGGGGGCACACAAAATGAGGTGAAGCCAAAAGTGAACTGGCAAGGAGAAGGAAATAGAGGGTCCCCGTTCTGAATGGGGCATGTGTGCAAAACATGCACAATGAATGGTGACTTGCTAGGGAAATGCTGCAGAGCATTTCGATGACAAATTGGAATCACGAACCCATAATCTCTAGTTCTGATCTTCACACTAGGGCAAACAAACCACACTCAACCAAAGGATCAAAACCACTAGTTAATCCAACCTTCAGTATGTTGAAAAATCCAAGTGTGTGTAGTTGCATTAATTCCCATCCTTTAGTTGTTGTAAGAACCTAAGCTCTGTCAAGTTAAGTTACGTAGTTTATTCTAACTCCAAAATCATCCAGGACATTGTCTCGCTACTAGTCAGGCGTCCATAGCCCTGGTGATGTTGTCATTGTGATTCTCCCAAACATTGCTCTACTACTAGCAAGTCATCCATAGCCCCAATAGAGTTGCTTGGATTCTCTTAAAGGTTGAATTTTCTTTTTTTGATTTTCAATGTTTTTTCTTTCTTTTCTTTCTTTTCTTTTTTTGATTTTTTCTTTTCAATTCCTTTCATTTCAACCTATAAGAAATGAAGCTCACATTCAGGTTGAGAATCATATGGGCACTGAAGAATTTTAGATTTTTTAATTAGACTTCACAAAGGACCTACAATGACCTCCAAATTCTTAGAAGTGTAAAAGATATAAGATTTCATAATACATCAGAGTTGGACTAAACCAATGACTTATCCTCTTTGAATCAAACACCTAGATCACTTGACACTAATAGAAGACCTTCACCATCCACTCTTGAAAACTTGATTAGAGTTTAACAAAGAAATACATAGAACAACCCCAAGTATAAGTATGGTTGTTGTGCGCACAAATGTGCCCAGCTAAAAGCAGAGGGACCTCTGAGCAATGGAAAAGAAAGGAAGCAAATAAAAAGCAAACACCTACACTAACCAAAGCATAAAAGTGAAAGAAAACAACAAGAAAACTAATCTAAAAGAAACCTAACCTACAACAAACCAACTAACCTAAGGAAAGCAGGAAAGCAAGATATGTACAAAAAACCTACACTACTCAAAAATGAGCTATGTACAAAGAGATTTACAAAGCACTATATTCAGGCAAGGCAAACCAACACTCACGCCCATTGGATTTCGTAATGCATGCCCAAGTAATAGGGTAATCATTACCATTCTAAGCCATGCAAATTTATCTTTATACTTAGAAAAAGGAAGTTCAACATTGCAACATTCAAATTTAATCACATAATCCTAAAAAATCAGTAGTTAAGGAGGTTCGTCAAACCCATGGTTGATCCATAAGCAATTTTCCTTCCCTCATTACCATAATCAAAATGAAACATGCAAAGTATTCATCGATTAAGGAAGGATAGAACCTAGATTTCATCATGCAAATGTGGCATTTTGACAGTCAAGAGCGAGCATGCATCATCAATAGGTGCATTGGAAACTCGAGCAGGGTGGTGGATGGTGCAGCACTTCGCATTAAATTGCATAAGGCTAGGAGAATGGGGCATCAAAACACCCCTTCCAATCTTTGTGTGGGATCCACAACCTCCATTAGCTATTCTTCAAGGAAGTACATGTAATAACCCTCCGTGTCGATTGTTCGGGACTTTTGTGTGTGCTTCATTGATTACTGTGTTATTTAATTGTGTGAAAAATATCATATGTTAGAAATCATGTTTAAATAACTAATTAAATCATAAGTGATTTCCAAGGTTATTTAAAATATGATTAGAAATTAAAATAATGATCAATTAAATTAAATCAAATGATTTAGATCAAATAATCAAATTAAACTAATTTGTTAAAAGCACAAGTGATATTATTAGATAAATTGATGAACAAAATAATCTGGAAAAGAAAATAATAAAAAGGAAGGCAATTGGAAAATGGAAAGTGAATAGTTTATTAATTAAATAAATCATGATAAGATTTTTGGGAAGTGTAAAAGACAAGAGAAGCTGGAAAGAACTTCACCTATCAAGCAATTGGAAGTTGAATGGTTCCCCGAGGGGAGTGGAAAAGACACCATGAAGCAAATTAGATAAGGAGGACGGGGGTGATGATATGAAGATCCTTAGTTTTCGAACATGAATCTAGTCTACAAGAAAATCTTTATAGAATAATGACATTTCTTGGATTGAATCAAAAATGGGGGTTTGCGGGTTCGAAGGGTTGTTCCTTCTATTATGGATTGTTCGGCACAGGGTTTCGTTCCAGTAACATTGATTTGCGACGTCCATTGAAATCTCTTGTCAACGCTCTCTGGACCAGAGTACAATCTTCTTTTCCCTTTATACTTTTGATATGTTGTGTGCAAATTGTAGATCATTCTGAAGGTTCAAAATTGCATGTGCATGCTGAGAATTTGATTTAGATTTATACGATGTGGTTTTCAATTTATAATCATATGTTGTGGTTTCAATTTATATTCATATTTTATGTGAACCTCAAACACGCACACCAGGTGATCAACCATAGATGTAATGCAACTAAGGTTACTGATGTGTGGAGCTACGCACCCCTCAGCCGCTAAACCATCATGACTGCATGCGCCAGGACACTAGCAAAGCTTATAATGATAGGATGTGTTCTGGAACTCTTCATTAATTCAAAGATTTTGAGAGCTTCCTTGCGAAATCCCTTTCATTTCCTTCATTCTAATATAGCGCTGCCTGTGGTAGATTTAATTTACAGAATTTAAATAAACTCTCTGAATTCTTTGGCAGTCTGTCACAACCGCGCGTCTGAACATATAGGCAGTTTAAAGGTTTAAATAACTTGCTCAATTCTTCTGACAATCTATTGCAGTTGCAGCTCTTGAAAATAAACATTGTCAATGTACTAACATGGTGAAGTTCATCTTCCAGCAGAAACGCGTCCAATTCAGAAAAGAAAAAGTTGTACATTAGTTCTCCATCTCTTAAGTCACGTATTTGCACCTCATATGTCTCTTTACCTCCCGTCTTGTGAATCACCCTTGAGATTTGATAATAATTCAAGTAGATGGCGTTATCTCCAAATTCCAATATTCACTTCCTAATATTCTTGGCAACCTATCGCAGCACTTAAACATGGTAGGGTGGATAGATTTAAATAAACTCTGTGATTTTATTCTCAGAATCCCAAATGTTATTCATAAGACTGAAGAAAATTGGCTTCCACGTGTTTTGCAACCGTAACCATCTCAAACATGGGGAAAGCTTGGTTCGTGTGTCTTCTCTGATGCCGTCATTAAGCAGATTGTTCAAGTGAAGAAATTGAGGACCAATGAGCAGATTATTTAATTCTCTTGGTCTGCGCAATGTTTCAAGCCTCTGCCAGTTACCTCCGTTCAGTCGAAGCTGAGAGAAATTGATGTTATTGGATGCAGTGTTTAGATGAGCTCCTTCGCATAATTCGGTAATCTAAATTTATATTATCTCCCAGATACCTTTGGCAACCTATCATATCCGTAGTTTTTGAAAATAGAATGTTGTGGAGGTTAAATAATCTCTCTGATCCCATTGTCGACCAGTCTCAGCTGCTGCACTTGAATATAATGGGAAGTTTAAAGCTTTAAATAATCTCTGGAAACTCGCCTCTAATCTGAAATGCATCAGGTTCCAAAATAGAAAAATTGTATATTAATTCTCCTTCTTTTTTGTACCTTACCTTTCTCCTTCTTTTCAGCCTTGCGGATAACATTTGAGAATTGATAAAAATACAAAAAAAGGTAAGTCTCGATTTCACTTATATAATGATTGCTCCACCGAGTTCTGGTTAATATTCATATACTAATAAATTTAGGCACGGTGCCCTTCTATGCTTTATATTGGTGATATATGGTAGGGCGTATAAACCATGTTATCTGGCATCCGCAATGATCCTTTTTATTTTATTTCTTTGGTATGTTTAAAACATCTTTTCTCTAAGTTTTAGCTCGAGCATTCTTAATTATCTTTAATTTTCAATCTTATTAGAGACAGATTTCATTAAGAAACTGAATAATTTGGTTTCGCCTCTTCTAATATATTTTTACTTAACATATGTGAAATATATAGATCAATAATATCAGTGTCTTTATTGCATGCATTTAGTTATCATTATTTAGTTGTCATTCCTCAGAGTCAAAGGAAGCGTTGGCAAGTAGGTAGTCTGAACCCCATTATAGCTTAGAAAAGAAAAATACTAAAAGAATAAACCATAAAAAAAATAAAATTAAAATAAAATAAAATGAATAGGCTATATTTGGGTATTCCCATATTTGAATTGAGGCCAATGATTGTATTTAGTAAAATCATTTTAGTTAAGAATAAGATGAAATAGATAATAGCTTGAATTCCCTAAGGTTACAAAATAAAAAGAGTATAAGATATGGTGAATAGTTTGAATGTATTATATAATCTTTTCATGTAAACTCTTTAGATCATCGTAGGTTATGGATTTTGAAAGGATTCCTTATAACAAGGAGTTGCATATTGAATTAAACCTTAAAACACTTTAATTGAATTATAAGAACGTAGATAGGATAAGAGAGTTGTTGTTGTTGGAAGACTTACCCTAGGTAAGAGGATTAACGATTAGGTTCACTTGATAGCAGGATAAAATAATAATATAAGTGTTGTAATTATATGGTTGTGTAAAGAAAGATATAGGGAAAGGTATATTAGCTTTAAAATTTGATTTATGGAAATTATTTCTTGTAAAAGTTGTAATTAATAAATGTTGAGTTAAGAAAACTAAAATAAGGAAAAATGTTGTTTCCTTTCAATAGATGTAATTAGAGATCTAAGACATTAAGTAGGTTTTGCTTGAGAAGAATTAATGTATATTTCATTGGTCAATTAGAGTAATTACTTCAATTTATATAGTTAATTATTGTATTCTTACTATTGTTTCAAGACATAAAAATTACTAAAATGATTGGTAGTGTTATTTCAAGTAGAACAACGATATGTCTTTTCAAGCAAGAATAAGATAGTTGTGAATGTAATAAATTGGAATATAATTGTTTTAATTTGTGTTTGGAAGAGTATACTTGTGGTTAGTGTCTTATGGCTTAAAACATTAGAGTTTATCTTCACTTTGCAATATTGTGCTATCCTTAAAAGTTGGAAATGATAGATCTTTAAAATAATGTTCTTTTTAGATTGTTTCAAGCTACTTCTTATTGAATGAATGGTTGTATTGTATTTGCTTGTGTGGTTTTATGGATTGTTTTGATAGATCCTTTTGATGTGACCTTTCATGAGTTGATTTTGAGTTGGAGATTTCCTCTCATTTAATTTATGTTGTTATTCGTTGGGAACCCATATGTTTCCTTTTTGTTCTTTACCCTAAGTGGTAAATCGGTTAATGTTATCAATGTCATGATTGATGGTTCTGCTTGAGTTGTTGATCTTATTTTTGGTATTCACTCATTATATTTGAATTGAAAATAGTTCTGGTGGCCTTGCAATAATTGTTGTCATTGAAGGTGATTTACGTACCACTATAAGGGGGTTCTTGCGAGGAGAAAATTGAGGTCTCCCGTAGAATGCCTAGTTGGTGGCTATTGGTTTTATTAAGTGATTTCGTTGAATTAAAAGTTGATTTTCTTTTGTGTTTTCCTATTTGAGGTGGCACCATTGTTGATTTGTGGATGGGTCTTGATGAATCTTTCCTTTTTATGGCTTTTCTGATCTACTCTCATATTTGATGGAATTTTATCCTTGTGTTGGAATTATTGGAGAAATACTCTTGTTGCTTCATTTTACCCTTGTTTGTGGGTTTTCATTCTTTTGGCTTCCAGAGGCTTGAGATGATTGATAGTTGATGTTCTCTCTCTTTATGTGCCTTGATGTGGCAAGTGTTTTGGTTTCATGATTTTGGAAAGGGTTGTACGGGAATTGTTGAAACTTGATTATGTATTTATAGCGAGATGGATAATGCCTTGCATGCTTTTATGTTGTGATTCTTTGTTCAAATTATGATGGTACAACCCTTGATTTTTATGTTTTTGGTGGGTCTCTAGGGAGAGTGGCTCCTCGTGGGGGCCGGTGCCCCGTTTAAGGGGAAGAGCTCAGGATAACCCACGAGTGAGTTAGTAAATAAGTGAAAACCTAATAATTAACTTAGGTGGGTTGGGTAGTAATATCATTGCAAGATTTTAAAAATGGATGCCTCATCTTCATTAGTGCTACCACAGACTAATGGAAGGCTGAGAAGGCCGTGGTTGGCAAGGTCGTGACCTCGTCCTCTCGAGAGGTCTACGGCTCCGCATGAGTCACCCTATGGACCGGCGCCTCCAGTTGGGAGGAAGAGCACAGGACAGCCATATATGGGACTAGCGCCTCCAGTTGGGAGAAAGAGCACAGGACAGCCCATGTAGGACTATGCAATGACACTCTCCCCTAGTTGCCCATGTGTTTACTTTATTGTGTTCCTCTGGAAGTATGTTATGGGAGATTGGTTAAGTTGGTTGTTTATATTGACTTAAAGCGATTTATGATTATTGTCTTAACACATCTTTGGTGTACTTTGTGGTTTTGGATGATCTCATTGATATTGATGATTTGTACTCTTTTGGTATTGTGATATGATGTTATTGTATTGTGTAATTGCAATTTAGAATTGTATTATGTTTATTAATTTTAGTTTGACTTGGAAGCGTTTCGTGATCATCCTTTGATTACTTGTTTACTGGTCATTACTTTAATTTATGTGATGGGATTTATGATTTTAAGTTAGTATGTTAATCCTTGAGTTTTATGATACTTTTGTATGTTGTTGAGTCTTGTGGTTTCCCGTTTGGATGTTCTTGGTTGAGGACTCTTCTTGTCAGCTCCTTAGCACGGGGGGTGGGTCTTTGGACTCACATGGTCGGGTGGAACGTGCTAAGCACCCCATTGGGTCCCCAGTCGAGGATCGAGAGGTGCGGATTGATGTTGTTGCAGTGACTTTAGAATTGTATCCGTCTTGGAGCCAGTTATGATACTGTGTATTCATTTGTATTATGTTATCTTATGTATGGTTTCCATTTATGATTGGAAACACTTTTGTATCATTGGACATCTTGAACATTGTATTGTAGTGTAACGATAATTCTTGCATGGATATGGGCTATGGTAGTTGTTATTTAATTTGTTAAGTTAATCATGCATATGTTGTATATATAGATGGTTTCTTATCAATGTTTATCATGTATGTATTACATTTGTTAATGTTTACTTTGTTATGAATTATATCTTTGGCTTTTATTCTTTATTGTCGTTGTGGGGATCTAAGTCGCGTAATGACTCCTCATGTACCCCAAAGGATGTATGTGCTAATGAATATATTTAAATGAAATTTATGTTATGTCTTAGTGTGTATTACATGTATGTTATGTTTACTTTAAAAAAAAATTGTGCAGTAATTATGGTTTAATTGTCCTTTGGGGTTCGCGTTCTGATACACCTCATCTTCTTGAGTTTTTGTTGCCCAAACCTCTTCTTGATTGTTGTCTTCAAGGGGCAGCATGTTGTCCCATCTCCTTTCCCAGGTGTCGACCTTATTTTTGTGATGTTCAGTGTCATGGGATGATGGAATGTGTGAATCTATCCTATTGCAGCCATCTAAATATGAAGGAGGGTCAACAATGATCATGGTAGAAGGACTCCAAGTTGCATCTTGTAGTTAGTCACTTCTGTCATACTTGTTGGAAACCATCAGAACACCCCCACCTTTATCTTCTTCTCTTTGTTGGTCATGCATCTCATCATGACGTTCACTTTTTTCCTCTTGCTCACTATCATTGTAGATGGAGAAGGAGTTACTCTCCTAGTCTGGAAACTCTAATGCTTCGTTGTTTGGAGGTTTAGGTAGTAGGCCTTCATCACCCCCATCTTCTAGAGTGTACTCTTCCTCTGCATGAGCATACCTCCACAGTACATCTCCCAATGGAAAGAAGTCATCAATTGATGGAACCTCATCAATGGGACCAAAATCCACTATGCAATCTCCCTCCAAAGACTCGCCAAAAATCCTATCGTCCATGGTGCACAACTACTCTTCAAGAGGAAGAACTTCTTGATGACTAGTGGAAAGCATTCCTATTTGATCTACTTCATTGCTCGGAAGCTCAAGACTATATTTTTGTCCTTCTTCTATTATTGTACCAACATCCTCTTAAGGCCTTCCTTGGTGAGTCATCACTTGAATTAGGCTTTTGGTCTTCCTTTGATCACGGGCAACAAGTAGAGGATGGCGGGCACTTGGCTGCTCCACTTGTCCTCTAACTTGTTGGATAGCCTCTTTGCATAGCTCACATGCAAACTCAGAATGTGATGAATCATGGAGTCTGCACCAATTTGGTAGCAACAACACCTCCAAATCACTTGAAATTTTAGCTTAGACAATCCCTTGCTAGTCTTGACACTAGCTAGTCATATCTTTCCACGGGGTCCTCATCATCATTTGGGAAGGAAAGTGAATAGTAGACAGCCATGGTGAGTGGTTGTTCCCACTCCTCCAAATCTGCATTTTTGGATGCTTGATCACCATCATTCATGAAGGAGAGGTCCTTGAATCTAATCTCACTTATTTCTTCATCATCATTCTTTGTTGTCCCAAGGCTGTCAACCTTTTCTTTTTCTTGATTTTCAGCATCTTTGTTGGTTGCCCCAGTATACATTGTTGCAGACTTTATTGATTCATCTTCAACTTCCAATGGCTCCTCTTCTATATTAGAGGAATTCTCTTTGTTGATAGAGGAAAGGATTTCTAACCTCTTTCCAACTGAACTTTCATCAAAACTTTTTGTTGTCCTATATAAATCAGCTCCTTCCTTTTCATTTTCAGCTTCAACGTTCATTGTCCAAGCACTAGTTTGTGTCAAATCTCTTGGTTCCTCTTTGATGTGCTATCCTCTAGATGTTGATAGCCATTTGGCCTCATGGGATGACTCGTCCTCCTTGAAAGTTGGTTGCTCCAGCTTATCTGAAAATCCCTTGACTTGAGTGATGATTTTGTCACATGATGAACATGTAAATTCTAAATGTGGTGCATTGTGAAATCTACACAAACTTTTCATCAGTACCTCCTCCAGTATTGGTCCATCTTTTCTTCCCAAACACTCATGGATCAACTCCTTGAATGCCTTAGCTACCATGGTTTTCAATTCTTCCTCTAGGTCTGCAGGGGCTAAAGGTTGATAGATTTCCCAAAAGGGAATTTCTCCTTGAAGACTCTTTCAATTCTACTCAATAAAGTTAGACACCCCAATTCGTTGTGCCTGCACATACCAAGAATTTTACACTTCTTTACCAATGCAAATTACTACAATAGTTTCCTCAGTCTCTTGTTTAAATCTACATGTAGTTGAGTGATGTCAAGTTGTACATGTTGCTCCATTTCGACTTAGCTTCTTTTTCCTTTAGAATTTTCTGATTTTATGTTTTAGCATTAAAAGAGATCTCCTTAGTTCAGATTTCTTCTTGAAGGTTCTCTTTTCAACTTCCAACTTTTAGCTTTGTAGCTTCAACATGTATGCCCTCCTTCTAGCGCCAGTTCTGTTGATGTGTTTTTTATGCACTTCTCAACAAGGTAATGCATAGGTGCATCACCTCTCTTGAAAGACAATCTTCCACAATAAAATTGCAGAACACTATCCCAAGGTCTCTAATGTTAGGTCTTGACAGTGCTTAGAATATCTCAGTTGTTTCATGTGATTTGTTGGAATCACAAGGCATATTTATGGATGAGTCACAAAGTGGGGAAGTTGGATCTACAAATGGAGTTCTTAGGATGGTAGAGTTGTTGTGCATTTATTGCAGGTTCAAACAGTAGTCTTGAACTCCATTTCATCATTGGATTTGGCTTTACAATGTGAAATGAACCTTAACATAGGTCACTTATTAAAAAGAGGGAAAATGGAAAGGAAGAGAAGAAGTTCCTAGACCTGAAACTATGAATGAATAGTGATCATGGAGGCTACTATAGTAGACAAACTCCCTAAATTGGGTTTTGCTTGGCCAAGAGGATCCTACAGTTACACAAAACCAGTGCAATCTTCTAAGGATTGTAGATTTTTAGATTACACACACATCATGCACATGCAATTGAACTAAGTTGCAAAAATAAAGGAAGGGAGCTCAGACTAGCTTTGCAAAGTGATTCATCATCAATGAACCACAAAAAGCATGAGTTGGAAATTCATCAAATACTGAAATAGCAATCACCATCACGACTTCCATTCAATAAACCAACAACTAAACTAAAGGGGAAGTAAAACCATGTACACATAATGAGAAAACTCAAAAGGAACACCCATAGATCATGCAATACTGCTTTATATTGCTACATAATGTATTTACACCAATTTTCCAACCATTTACAGATGAGGGGGAGACCCCTATTTATACTTTTCCAAAGCCAAAATGAATAGCTACAATTGAATTACATTGTGTGGCTCAGATTTGATTGCACTAGGGCTTCACCTACCCCCCATTATTCAACAATTTAAAATACATCTTTTGTCTTTTCCCTATTTTGTCCTGTAGTGGCCAGGTGATGTAGCAGTTTGTCCTCTTGCCAATTTCCCTTTTCACTATAGCAGAAACTATCTGAAGGCTACCTTCTTCCCCTAATGGATTTATAACATTCCTCAATAAATCAAAAGAAACCATTTGCAAATTTGTATCATTGTGGAATGGGTTAGTGGATCTGATGAGACAGCTCCTAATGGATCGTTATCATTTGTTTGGAGGGAGGAAACATCTGCTCCCTCCCACCACCTTCAAGGCCACCCTTTGTTGTTTGTCACTGACTTCCTTGACATAGGCCCACTTCTAATGCTAGCTCTGTTGAAGGGTGCTACAAAGAAGGGTGGGAATAAAATGAATAGTGACAGGAACAATGTGCTTTTTCCTTGTTCAGCTTTCTCAACAGGCCTCTCCGACAAACCCACGATAGGTTTCTTGAAGCCTGCATACATGAAGTTTCATAAATGCTTTCATACACAAATCAAGGAAAAAATTAGTCAAATCCTACAAACTCCTTGTTATATCCATTCATGCATCATCAAAATATCATAATATTCATCATTGTTCCACATTTGGAGCTCATTTGGACCACAAGCATAAACATGGGCACAAGGGTGTGGGTGCCAAGGCAAAAGGATGGCAAAAGGTGGAAGGAAGGCAAACAACAGACAACAAACAGCATTCCACAAGGGCAGACCCACAAGGAAGGATGGAAGGCAGACGACAAAAGGAAGGAAGATGACGAAAGGAAGGAAAATGACCATGGAGGGATGGAGTCTCAAAAAATAGCCATGGAGGGATAGAGTCCTGAAAACGGCCACAGAGGGATGGAGTCCCAGAAAATGGCCATGAAGGGACGATGGTTGGGAAGGAAAGTTCCCGAACGGTGATAGAGGGATGACAACCCAGAAGGAAATTTCCATGATGTCTAAATACATGGAAATTTTGATCCAAACCCCTTTTAGGAATGTGAAGTCACTCACTTGATAGTCCCTAGATGATGAAACTTGAAGTTGGAACCCATTTTGGAAATGCAGAGATTTGTAAGGGGAAAGCTGAAGGGTCACCGCCCTTTTGAAATGGCAATGAGCACACGATAGCCCGGAAGGAAAGTTATGGATGGCCATGGAGGGAAAAAGTCAAGGAAATGGCCACAGAGGGATGGCATCTTAGAAATGTCCACGAAGGGATGGAGTCCTAGAAAATGGCCATGGAGGATCGAGGGACGATGGCCCAAAAGGAAAGTTCCTGGATGGCCACGGAGGGATGGAGTCCAGAAAATGGCCATGGAGGGACGTGGACAATGGCCCGTAAGGAAAGTTCTTGATGGTCGGAGGGGATGAAGTCCCAAAAATAGCCAGGAGAGGTCCCAGAAAATGGCCATGGAGGGACAAAGTTCTAGAAATGGTCATGGAGGGAGAAAGTCCCGAAAAGCAACCACAGAGAGACGAAGTCTCGACAAACGGCCATGGAGGGACGGAGTCTCAGAATGAAATTTATGCAACTTCCAAAACTTAAAAAAACCTTGGAAGTTCAATTAGAAATCATAAAAAAATCCCAAATCCATAGGAAACTTGTCCCCAAAGTCCAAAAATGACAGAAAATGTGAAGCATGCGAGGAGGGGCCAAGTCAGCAAGAACAAGGAAAAAGGCAGAAAAAAGGAAGGGGGACTTCATTTCTCCCTAGATTTGAATGCTCCAGGTAAAATGAATGGTCAGGAGCAACGTTTATAGGCCAATTTCCAATAATGGTATGCATTGTTTCTTTATATGGCAGACCCAAGTTAGGTGAGATGATTTGAAAATAGCCATGGGATCGTTAGGGCCCAATAGCTGAGAAGACGTTGACGAATAGTCATTTTTAAAGTTATGAGAGAAATTGATGGTGAGAGAAGCTCCGGGACCCAACTGATGGAAGGCCATCATTGAACGACCGTTAGAATCAGAAAATGAGCAACAAAAACATAGAAGGGGAGATCCAGAGAGTTGGGCCCAGCGGGCCCCATGGACTCCAGTTTTGATATTTTAAGGCAAACAGTAGCTAGTGACCCGCCAAGACTAAAGACCTTAGAATTTGAGGGAGCAAAGAACATGGAAAAATTTTATATGACTCTTTTGAGGTTCATTGACCATTTTGAACACCAACACGGAGGCATGCAAAATGAGGCAAATCCAAAAGTGACCCGGCAAGGAGAAGGAAAGAGAGGGTCCCTATTCTGAATGGGGCATGTGTGCAAAACATGCACAGCAGTAAGATCATAGTACATTATTAATTAGCCTCATAAAAGTACTAGGTACATTAGATAACTTGAATGGAATAACCATCCACTCATATAAACCATATCTAGTTTTGAAGGTTATCTTCCACTCATTCCCTTCTCAGATTCAAATATGGTGATAACCACTTCATAGGTTGATCTTGCTAAAATATTTAGTCCCTACAAGAACATACACCATGTCCTCTATGTGAGGTATAATAAATTGATACTTGATGGTAATCTTATTAATTGCTCTATTATCTATGCACATCCTTCACATGTCATCCTTCTTTATGGTTAACAATGTAGGTACAACACATGGGCCCATGCTCTCTCTCACCACAACTTTTCTTGTAAGTTATGTCACTTTTTTATTAAGCTATTCATGTTTTGTTGGATTCATCCTATAAGTTTCTTGATTAGGTAGAGTTTCTCCTATAATTATGTCAATATGATGTTTAATATCTCTCTTTGGTGGTAGACCATTATGTAATTCTTAAGGCACAACATTATCAAACTATCCCAATACTTTTGTTGCTTCTTTTGGTATTGACATGTCTTCCTCTTCTCCTCTTTGCACTACTAATGCATAGTATCACACTGTTACCTTCATTTCTTTGACAAGTTCTCTTGTAGACAACATGGTCTCACCTTTCCCTTCATCCTTAAGGGGTAACATAATTAATTTAGAGCCATCCTTCAAAAAGGTATATGTGTTTTTCTCTCCATCATGTATAACTTTCCTATCATACTTCCATGGACTTCCCAGCAATACATGGCATACATCCATTGGAATGACATCACACCATATCTCATCCTTATAGATCTTCCCTATGATAAACTTAATTAAGCATCTTTTATCAACAATGACTTCATTTCCCTTTTTAAACTATGTAATTTGGTAGGGATGGGGATGTTTTTCACAATGTAAATTAATTTTTTCTACCATTTCCCTAGAAACCATATTCTCACAACTACCTCCATCAATGATAACTTGACATACCTTTCCACTCAAAGTGCATCTAGTTTGGAAGATATTGGTTCAAAGCCATGAACCGTAAGAGCTTTTAGCTTTTTCTTTCTCCTTCTCTAGAATCACCATTGCTCTTCTCATCATGATACTTTCTCCTATATTTGGTGAAACCTTTGGTTATATCCCTTTTGCTTCATTCTCGGCTTGAGCTAGGTTCACCCTAGATTTCCCTCCTTTATTTCTTTCTTGCATGTTATAATTTGAACATTCAAATTATCCATGACCCTATTCTCCACATCTAAAACAAGTGAAAGGCCTTCTTTGATTTTCCCATTCTCTACCACCCTCATAGCCTCTACCTCTCTAAAATCCCCTTCCTCTTTCTTGATTTTGAGGATCTTATTGAGTGTCTACTTATTTTTCCATTCCCCGGGATGAATCTCCCCTACCATAATTCAAACCACCTTGAAACAAGGATGGTGTACCCCTTCTTCCTCCTCTATTCCTCTAAAGATGTTGTCTTCTTCATTTTTCTTCAACCTTAAGAGCCAACTAGTAGGCCTCTTCCGTACTACTGACTCGATGCATTCTCAATTCATCTTGAATAGAAAATTTTAGGCCATTTACATATCTAGCAGCCATTTGTTCATCATTTTCTTGATGCTCTACATGAATAGACAACTTGTAAAACTCATTTATATAATCTTACATAGAACTTAAATTTTTCTTTAAATTTTGAAACCTGCGAAAAGGGTTTTTGCATAGTCTATGGGAAAAAAAAAATCTCAACTTCTCCATTTTGTTTTCGGGCTTAATCTTATCCTTTCCTTTCATGGTTCATTCCTTATGGAAATGATCCCACTAGATTATTGCATGACCCTTTAACTTGGTGTATGCAAATTTCACCTTCTTTTCCTCTATCATGGACTTCCATTCAAAAAAATTCCACATATCGTTTGTAGTGTAGGAAATTGTATACCTTTACAGTTTCACACTTTGTTTGGGTCCCTTAATTTATTAGACTTAATTAAGCTTCTAATTTGTCAAATTATGCATTCCAAAGCCTTATTTTACCATTTTTCAAGAGAAAAACAAACATTAAATAAATGCATTTTAATATTTAAATTGCCATGGAATATGCGTGTCCTAGAAATATAGGCCAAGAACCATTTTCCCATGGGTGCATGGGTCCCCTTTATGTGCTAGGACCCAATTTAAAATATGTTTTTGGTGGTCTTTTAATGATCCAAATTCAAATTGTAAGTTTCTGCTTTTGGAATCTAATTTTTAGGAAATTAGATAAAAACCTATAAATGCATAGTCTTTTATCATTTGAAATCATCTATCAAGAGGTGAATATTCAAGCAAAAATATTATTGTTAATGAGCAATCTGGAAATTAGAGCATAGTCTTTTATCATTTGAAATCATCTATCAAGAGGTGAATATTTATTATTGTAAGAGCAGCAATCAAGATTCTAATATCATGTCAAATTTTATGTGTGTTCATGTTTTCTTGTGAAGGCTAACAAGCATTGTAGGTCTTCATATTTTCAAGCATTCACGCATTCAAGAAAATCAAGCAAGCAAGATCCAATTCATTTAAAGAGATGTTTATGACTTCAGTCCTTCAAGGAATCCATTGAAGGGTGGTGAGTTGAAGCAAGTGTTCATTCATCATTTCCTTCCTTTCCATTATCAGTTTTATCATTGACATTGCCATTGTGAAAGTTGGAACACTATTCATGGGTTTTGATTGAGGAAAACCCCTATATGGCACAAAACAAACATTTTCCCTCTTTGTGTATGTGCAAGTTATAGGTTGACGAGGGATTGAGGAGATCTTGAAGATAAATTTTGCATTGTTACATTTTTTGTCATCATTCTTGTGAAGACATAGAAACTAAGTTACCGAATTCATTTCCAACATTCTGACATATTTGCAAGTAGAAAATAGAAGCTTAGATCTGACACCAGAGGACCCAAAAAGTTGATCAGGACCCTTGTACAAAGAACCATTCACCCTTAGGCAAATGAGTTCTTGCAAGCACATCAAATCTAATTTGTTTGAGCATGTTTATTGTCCTTTGCACTTCCCAAATCCACTTGCAAACTATTGTTTTTGTTTTTCGGTTGTTAGGGTCTTGCATTTTTAATATTAGGGCATATATGATCATTAAGTTCATCATTCTAAAATATTTCCAATCCATTCCAATTCCCCATAAGATGTATATTTAGATCTGATTAGCTCAACATTAGGGATGAATACTAGGTTCTTCTTATCCTAGGATCCCTTTTTTTTGTTTCATTTTGGTTAACCTGACCTGTTAACATTATATACCTTTTGAAAATTCACCCTAGATCTAGGTTTTGCATTGAATTATTTTGCATCTTTCATTTAGGGTTTCATCATTGCATCATTAAAAGACATAAAAATTCAAAAAAACTACCATATTGCATCATAGGTTTCATTAGGGTTTTTTTCAATCATCTTTAGATCAGATTTATGTTTAATTTATATTCATTTGGTGGTTAAAGTTTCAAATTTTTCATTGCATTTAAGTCTAAAAAGTGGAAAAAAATTGCATTGTTTTGTTTCAAGTTTGTATCCAATCATCATTTTCAAAACTTTTCATCTTAAAATAAGTCAATTATTGCATTTTAGATCTAAAATTTGTATTAAAAATTTGTCAAAATATTTTCACCTTTGTTTCACACTTGCATTTTTTGCATTACATTATCCTAAATTGAGAAAAATCTAGAAAAATAGTCATTGTTTAACCTATTTGCAACTAGAGAAAGAAGCAACAAGAAACAACATAAAACTTCAAATTTTTAGTTTTCAAAACCCTATACAAGGACCCATTCACCCTTGGGTGACCCTGTCCTTGTATAGGTGTCTTAGATATATTTTCCACAACCTTTTGTCTCTATATTATTAGTCTGTTTTTATTTCCAATTGTCTGATTTGAAATTATAGAAAAATGTTATTGCATGTGCAAGAGAGATGCCATTTTTCTTGATTTATTACAAATTTGGGAAAAATTGTTGCATTTCAGTGTTAAAAATCATCAAATCTATAGGAAAATTATTTTCATTTTCTAAATAATTGCATATTTTGGATAGATTAGTTCTCAATTTTCCACAAATAGAGGAATGTTTCCTTTTCAAACATATGGTTTTCATAGAGTATCACATGGTTTGTATGATTGTAATTTCCCTACTTATGGGCATAATGTAAGGAAACAAAATAAAACCTTTGACAAGCATGTTATTTACCCTCCTAATATCTCTTCCATTTGTCACAATGTTATAGTGCAAGAGGATGCAATCATGGATAATCATGATAGTAATATTTTTTCTTCTCCCGATACCTCTCCTATTTGTGATGGTGTCATGGTTTAGAAGATACAATCCTTGAGCATCATGAGAATCTTATTTTGGGTATAAATATGACAATATGACTTGCTTAGATGAATATTCTAAGGTCACCTTAGATTCCCCCTCAATAGAAGATTATCAACAAGAAGTCAAATCCGTTGAGGTTATAAATGCACAACTAGCCAATAGGTCTCCCTTGATTATTAGACCTCCGAAAAATCCTTTTGGGCCTCCCAAGAGTCTTATTATTATTGTATCACCTAATTAGTCACCTAATCCAATCCTCATGATAGGTTTAGAGAATGGGGATTCATCACCCCCAAGACTCTAGGTCACAGGAGAGCCCAAGGGAACAAATTTCCCTAAACTGGTGCAGTAGCACCAAGTCATTTTAGGTAAACAGGGTCAAGTGATAGTTTCTTAGGTGTTTTGGGTCATTTAAATGTAATAAGGCCATTATAAGGTCATTCATAGGGTTTTTTGGTTATTTGAGTCATTTTGGGCAACAAATGTAAAAGTTGCAAATCATGTCCAAAAAGTTGTCAAGGAGGGTAAAATGGTATTTTTTTGTTTGGAGTAATGTTCTTAGGTTGAATAAGGTCTAATTAGACCACTTCTAATGTTTTATGTGGTTAGGAGATTCAAGTTGCAAAATATTGCAAAAGTGCAAAAATGATGCAAAAAGTTGTTAAGCAAAAGTTGCAAAACTACAAGTTTGAGGGGAATCAACGATCACCTTATTCAAAAGTTAGTTGTAACTCATGATGGAGGTTGGAAATTTTTTTAAAAGGCTTGTAAACTTTGTGTTGGGGGTTGGAGAAGTTGATCTTTGAGAAAAGGCAATAAAGTTCATTGTTTTTCCTTGCAAATTCTGTATTTTTCCAGAAATTTTGAAGTTTCCTTGAACTGTACGGTTTTGTACAGAGTGATCTTTCTCTCTTATGGATTGCATCCGATGGGAAGCAAGATTAAATCCATTTAGGATTTTTTTTGGATTTTTTTCATTAGATTTTGTGCATTCAGAGGCAAATTACTGAGAACTGGCTTGTATGCCCTGTTTAAGGGTTTTGAGTGTGTTAAAATGACATTTTAAGCCTTTCCACCCATTTTTTTCTTATGTAACTTAGTGAAAGGTGTAATTATGGGTAGAGAATATGTGTGCAAGGTTTCATGAGTAGGGGAGGCAAATAGGGGGCTTTAGATGATGCCCTAGGTCTAAAAATGGAGGATTTTGAGTGAATTTGTGAGGTTTGAATGGTGAAATGTGTGTAATTTGTGGGGGAAAAAATATTTTTATCATCTTTTGAGTTTGTGCAAACCTTTTTAAGGTTTATTGAGGCTTTGGTTGGTTTTGGGAAAATCTAGAAAGTGGTTTGTCAATAAACCCTTATGAAATTTGGGAAAAGAGAGGGTTTTGGGGTAAGTGGTGTTAAATGGCTTGTCACACCCTAAAAGTGGTGGATTTTGTGGTTTGGTAGACTAGTTAATGCTTCCCAATGGTTATTTACACTTGCAGAGAAGAATAAAGAGGGGTTTCTTTGGAAAATAGGCCTATTTGGCCATGTTGGACATCATGGTTGCATGAAATAGAAGGGATTGGTTTGAAGTAAGTCAATGTGGAGTTGGTACATGTTATTTAAGGGGTTAAAGGGTCCTTGAAAACACTAAGGGTTTGTTAGTTTGTTGAGTAGATTGAGAGTTGGCGTCTAGAAACCCTAGTTGTACACCTACTAGGAAATTGCCAAGGAAGAGTGAAGAACCTGAATGGTGGGGTTTTGTGACTTGGAAATGTGGTGAGTTGAGGTTGGTTTGTGATTATGTGACTGAAGGCCTTCCCTGATTGACATCAATTGGTATCAGAGCGAAGGAATTAAATCTCTTGAGGGAGAAGGTTGAAAGTTTGAGTAAGTAAAAGAAGGGAATTAGAGGAGTCAAAATGCCTCCTAAAGGAAGCACAGTTGTTAGGAAGATTGATCAGTGGGCTAGAGAATTAGAGGCCTTGAAGAAGGAAATTGCTGCATTAAAAACTAATGTTGGGGTCACCACGGATGAAAGTTATTCTGAGGAGGAAGAAACTTCTAGTGAAGAGGAAGAGTTGGATCCAAAGGATGTGAGGATGTTAAAGATTTCGAAGGTTGTAAAAGGTGATGGACATAGAAAAATGGATTTTCTTATGTATGGAGGTAAACTAGATGGTGAAGAGCTCTTGGATTGGATAGGAGCCATGGAGAATTACTTTGAAAGTGAAGAAGTAGATGAAGATCACAAGGTGAAGAAGACTAAGACCAAGTTGAAAGGACATGCTTTGTTGTGGTGGAACTTTGTGCAAGATGAAAGGCAGAAAAAAGGGGAAGACTAAGATTACTTCTTGGGAGAGAATGAAGACAAAAATCAAAGGTAAGTTTCTTCCTAATGATTACAATGTTCAATTGCTTAAAAAGCTTCAAAACCTTAGGAAAAAGGACTTATATTTGCAAGTGCATACACTGGGGAGTTCTATAGGTTAAGTATAAGGACAAAACATGAGGAAGATGAGGAAGAAAGAGTAGCAAGATATCTTAATGGTTCGAGGTATAATATTTAGGATGAAATAAGTTTGATCACACCAAAAACAGTTGAAGAATGTTTCCAAATGGCTATAAGGGTAGAAGAGAAAGTAAAAAGGAGACAAGAAAAGGCAACACGAGGAAGAGGCAATACTTCTAGAGGTAGAGGAACTTTTTCTACTCTAAAACAATCCAATCAAGACCAAGGAGATGCTGGTAAAGGTAAAGAGAAAACAGTTGAATCTAGAGGTGGATGGAGAGGTGGAAGAACAAGTTTTAGGGGTAGATATACAAATAAAAGAAGAGGTTCTAATATGTTTTCAGGAAGCTGTTATAACTATGGTGAGTTTGGTCATCCCTCCTTCAAGTGTCCTGAAAATTTTGGTGCTACTTCAAGTGGGGGTGAAAGAAGAGGTGAAAAGAGAGTCCAAATTGTGCAAGAAGATGAAGATGAAAGTGTTAATTCTCCAAGTCATGTTGTTGAAAAAGAATTTGGTGAAGCTTTGATGTTAATAAGACAACTCTTGAAGGCCTCCAAGGAGAAGGAACCAATGCAGAGAATCAATCTTTTCAAGAGCACATGCAAGAGCAAAGGTAAGGTATGCAAGGTAGTAATAGATTTTGGTTCCACTAATAATATAGTATCAAGGGAAATGGTAGATAAGTTGCATTTGGTGAAAGTTTCTCATGAAACATCCTATAAGGTGTCATGGTTAAATGATGACTAGTCACTTCTAGTTAATGAGTAGGCTTTAGTTGAGTTTCAGATTGGAGGGTACATAGATAGGGTACTTTGTGATGTTCTATCAATGCAATGTTGCCATTTGTTGCTTGGGAGACCATGGTAATTTGAAAAACATGCCATGTATGATGGAAGGGCTAATACATATCAGATTGAACATGATGGGAACACATTTACCTTGATTCCATTGCAAGAGGAAGTCAAGGAGCAGACAAGGGCAGCAAAAGTAATCATGATGGGTAATAAAGATTTTGTGCAAGTTGAGGGTGAAAGGGAAATGAAGATTATAGTCACCCCAAGGATGGAAGAATCCATGACAGTGAGCTTGCAGAATGATGTCATGTTGAAGAGAAAGGATGGTGAGTTGCTAATGAAATCTGATCATGGAAAATTCAAGGGTCAGTTGGTGTTGAAGGCTCAAGATGGGTTTATGAAGCATGATAGAATTATGGTTGGGAAAATGCCTTGTCCACTTTTTAGGAGAAAGGTTGGTGGGTAGTTGTATTTTTCCTGTACAGAGGTTAGTAACTCTAATAAAACAAAGATATTTGGGTCAGAGAACCTAAGAAGAGATGTAAAGACAAAGGGTGAAGTGAAAAAAGTGTTTGGCCAAAGCACATGAATGAATTCAAGCATGAAAGGGTAATGAAGGAGAGAGTTCAAGGAACAAGAGGTAAGTGTTTGTTTGTAGGTGCTCAAGCAAGGATGACAATTTTAAATGAGGATAATGGTAGAAGGTATGAGGCATGACTGTTTGTTAGGGAGAGGCAATGGCAAGGTAGAATCAAGTGCAACAATGCAAAGAATAAAGCAAGAATAGGGTATCCAAACCAACGGAGGATATTTCCAGACCAAGGAGCATTTGGAGGACAAAGTGATGTTGTGGAAGAGAAAGTTTCAAGGTAGTATAGTCCTCATGGGACATGAGATTTCGTTTTAGGTGGGTTGTATGGTGCAGGAGCACCAAGTCATTTTAGGTAAATGGGGTCAATTGATAGGTTCTTAGGTGTTTTGGGTTATTTCAATGTAATAAGGCCATTCACAGGGTTTTGTGGTTATTTGATTCATTTTGGGCAACAAATGTAAAAGTTGCAAATCATGTCCAAAAAGTTGTCAATTTTGACAAAAGTTGTCAAGGAGGGTAAAATGGTGTTTTCTTGTTTGGAGTAATGTTCTTAGGTTGAATAAGGTCTAAATATACCACTTCTAATGTTTTAGGTGGTTAGGGGAGTCAAGTTACAAAATATTGCAAAAGTGCAAAAATGATGCAAAAAGTTGTTAAGCAAAAGTTGCAAAACTATAAGTTTGAGGGGAATCAATGGTCACCTTATTCAAAAGTTAGTTGTAACTCATGATGGAGGTTGGAAAAAAATTTAAAATTCTTGTACAATTTGTGCTGGGGGGTGGAGAAGTTTATCTTTGAGAAAAGGCAATAAAGCTCATTATTTTTCCTTGCAAATTTTGTATTTTTCCATAAATTCTAAAGTTTCCTTGAACTGTACGGTTTTGTACAGAGTGATCTTTCTGTCTTATGGATTGAATCTGGTGGGAAGAAGGCTTCAATCCATTTAGAATTTTTTTTGGATTGTTTTCATTAGATTTTGTGCATTCTAGAGGTAAATCACAAAGAATTGGCCTATATACCATGTTTAAGGGTTTTGAGTGCGTTAAAACAAAATTTTAAGCCTTTCCACCCATTATTTTCTTTTGGAACTCAATGGAAAGGCATAATTAGGGGTAAAAAAAATGTGTGAAAGGTTTCATGAGCAGGGGAGGAAAATAGGGGTTTTTAGATGATTCCCTAGGTCTAAAAATGGAGGATTTTGAGTGAATTTGTGAGGTTTGAATGGTGAAATGTGTGTAATTTGTGGGGGAAGAAATATTTTATCATCTTTTTAGTTTGTGCAAACCCTTATAAGATTTATTGAGGCTTTGGTTCATTGTGGGAAAATCTGGAAAGTGGTTTTTCAATAAACCCTTATGAAATTTGGGAAAAGAGAGGGTTTTGGGGTTAGTGGTGTTAGAGGGCTTGTCATGCCCTAAAAGTGGTGAATTTTGTGGTTTGGAAGATTGGTTAATGCTTCCCAATGGTTATTTTCACTTGGAGAGAATAATAAAGAGGAGTTGCTTTGGAAAATAGGCCTATTTGGCCATGTTGGACAACGTGGTTGCATGAAATAGAAGGGGTTGGTTTGAAGTAAGTCAATGTGGATTTGATACATGTTGTTTAAGGGGTTAAAGGG
>VDFB02036693.1:134591-145220 GCA_007258455.2 Sequoia sempervirens
ACGCCATGGAGGGATGGAGTCCCAAAATAGCTAGGGAAGGGATGAAGTCCTTAAAATGGCTGGAGGGATGGAGTCCTAGAAACGGCTATGGAGGGATCTGGCTACTGTAAGGTAATTTCCCAAACTTCACAAAACATAGTAAATTTGAGGATTTTTCAATTTTAGCGCGTGGGAAAAGGGGTGGAAAGAGTGCCAAGACATATTTCCTTAATATTTGACTCAATTTGAAAAATGAAAAAATTTGGAAGGGGGAAGCCAGAGAGTTGCCACCCTTTTGAAACAACAATGAGCACACGATGACCTAGAAGGATAGGGCCGTGGAGGGACAAGAGTCCTAGAAAATGGTCATAGAGGGATGAAGTCCCGTAAACAGCCACGAGGGACTAAGTCCCATAAATGGCCATCAAGAGATGAAGTCATGGAAATAGCCATGGAAGGATGGAGTCCCAGAAAATAGCCATGGAGAGATGGAGTCCCGGAATGAAATTTCTGCAACTTCCCAAAACTTAACAAAATCATGGAAGTTCACTTAGGCATCAAAAAAACATCCCAAATCCATAGGAAACTTGTCCCCAAAGTCCAAAAATGACAGAAAACGTGAAGCATGCAAGGAGGGGCCAAGTCAACAGGAATAAGGCAAAAGGCGAAAAAAATGAAGGGGGACTTCATTTCTCCCCAGATTTGAATGCTCTAGATAAAATGAAGGGTCGGGAGCAATTTTATAGGACAATTTCCAATAATAGTATGCATTGATTTCTTTGTGTGGCAGGCCCAAGTTAGGTGAGATGATTTGAAAACAACCATGGGATCGTCGAGGCTCAATAGCTAGGAAGACGTTGATGGTTAGCCATTTCAAAAGTTCTAAGAGAAATCAATGGCGAGAGAAGCTCTGAGACCCAACTGATAGAAGGCTGCCATTGAAAGGGCCATTAGAATCGAAAAATGAGCAACAGAAGCCCAGAAGGGGAGATCCGAAGAGCCGGGCCCGGTGGGCCCCACAGATAGCAGTTTTGAGATATTAAGGCAAACAACAGCTAAGGACCCACCAAGACCAAAGACCTTGGAATTTGAGGGGGCAAAGAACATGGAAAAATTTTAGATGACTCTTTTGAGGTTCATTGACCATTTTGAACACCAACACGGGGGCACACAAAATGAGGTGAAGCCAAAAGTGAACTGGCAAGGAGAAGGAAATAGAGGGTCCCCGTTCTGAATGGGGCATGTGTGCAAAACATGCACAATGAATGGTGACTTGCTAGGGAAATGCTGCAGAGCATTTCGATGACAAATTGGAATCACGAACCCATAATCTCTAGTTCTGATCTTCACACTAGGGCAAACAAACCACACTCAACCAAAGGATCAAAACCACTAGTTAATCCAACCTTCAGTATGTTGAAAAATCCAAGTGTGTGTAGTTGCATTAATTCCCATCCTTTAGTTGTTGTAAGAACCTAAGCTCTGTCAAGTTAAGTTACGTAGTTTATTCTAACTCCAAAATCATCCAGGACATTGTCTCGCTACTAGTCAGGCGTCCATAGCCCTGGTGATGTTGTCATTGTGATTCTCCCAAACATTGCTCTACTACTAGCTAGGAATCCATAGCCCTGATAGAGTTGCTTGGATCCTCCTGAAAGGTTGAATTTTCTTTCTTTTGATTTTCAATTTTTTTCTTTTCTTTCTTTTGTTTCTTTTCTTTTGATTTTTTCTTTTCAATTCCTTTCATTTCAACCTACAAGCAATGAAGCTCACATTCAGGGCTGAGAATCATAGTGGTGCTGAAGTAGAATTTTAGATTTTCACTTAACTAGACTTCGCAAAGGACCTACAATGACCTCCAAATTCTTAAAGTGTGTAAAATATATAAGATTTTAGAATACATCAGAGTCAGACTAAACCAATGACTTGTCCTCTTTGAATCAAACACCCAGATCACTTGACACTAATAGAAGACCTTCACCATCCACTCTGAAAACTTGATTAGAGTTTGATGAAGAAATACATAGAACAACACTAGGCAATAAGAATGATTGTTGTGCACACAGATGTGCCTAGCTAAAAGCAGAGGGACCCTAAGCAAAGCAACGACAAAGAGGAAGCAAATAAAAAGAAAACACCACTAACCAAAGCAAAAAAGCAAAAGCAAACAATAAGAAAACTAATCTAAAAGCAACCTAACCTACAACAAACCAACTAACCTAAGGAAAGTAGGAAAGCAAGATATGTACAGAAAACCTACACTACTAAAAAATGAGCTATGTACAAAGAGATTTACAAAGCACTATATTCAGGCAAGGCAAACCAACACTTACGCCCATTGGATTTCGTAATGCATGCCCAAGTAATAGGGTAATCATTACCATTCTAAGCCATGCAAATTTATCTTTATACTTAGAAAAAGGAAGTTCAACATTGCAACATTCAAATTTAATCACATAATCCTAAAAAATCAGCAGTTAAGGAGGTTTGTCAAACCCATGGTTGATCCATAAGAAATTTTTCCTTCCCTTGTTACCATAATCAAAATGAAACATGCAGCTATAAGTATTCATAGGATTAAGGAAGGATAGAACCTGGATGTCATCATGCAGATGTAGCAGAATTTGAAAGCTGAGAGTGAGCAATGCACCGTCGATAGGTGCATTGGTAGCCTCGGGAAAGTGTGGTGGAGGGTGCAGCACTTTAGACATTAAACTTGCATAAGGCTAGGAGAATGGGGCAGCAAACACCCCTTCCAATCTTTGTGTGGGATCCACAACCTCCACTGGCTATTCTTCAAGGAAGTACATGTAATAACCCTCCGTGTCGATTGTTCGGGACTTTTGTGTGTGCTTCATTGATTACTGTGTTATTTAATTGTGTGAAAAACATCATATGTTAGAAATCATGTTTAAATAACTAATTAAATCATAAGTGATTTCCAAGGTTATTTAAAATATGATTAGAAATTAAAATAATGATCAATTAAATTAAATCAAATGATTTAGATCAAATAATCAAATTAAACTAATTTGTTAAAAGCACAAGTGATATTATTAGATAAATTGATGAACAAAATAATCTGGAAAAGAAAATAATAAAAAGGAAGGCAATTGGAAAATGGAAAGTGAATAGTTTATTAATTAAATAAATCATGATAAGATTTTTGGGAAGTGTAAAAGACAAGAGAAGCTGGAAAGAACTTCACCTATCAAGCAATTGGAAGTTGAATGGTTCCCCGAGGGGAGTGGAAAAGACACCATGAAGCAAATTAGATAAGGAGGACGGGGGTGATGATATGAAGATCCTTAGTTTTCGAACATGAATCTAGTCTACAAGAAAATCTTTATAGAATAATGACATTTCTTGGATTGAATCAAAAATGGGGGTTTGCGGGTTCGAAGGGTTGTTCCTTCTATTATGGATTGTTCGGCACAGGGTTTCGTTCCAGTCAACATTGATTTGCGACGTCCATTGAAATCTCTTGTCAACGCTCTCTGGACCAGAGTACAATCTTCTTTTCCCTTTATACTTTTGATATGTTGTGTGCAAATTGTAGATCATTCTGAAGGTTCAAAATTGCATGTGCATGCTGAGAATTTGATTTAGATTTATACGATGTGGTTTTCAATTTATAATCATATGTTGTGGTTTCAATTTATATTCATATTTTATGTGAACCTCAAACACGCACACCAGGTGATCAACCATAGATGTAATGCAACTAAGGTTACTGATGTGTGGAGCTACGCACCCCTCAGCCGCTAAACCATCATGACTGCATGCGCCAGGACACTAGCAAAGCTTATAATGATAGGATGTGTTCTGGAACTCTTCATTAATTCAAAGATTTTGAGAGCTTCCTTGCGAAATCCCTTTCATTTCCTTCATTCTAATATAGCGCTGCCTGTGGTAGATTTAATTTACAGAATTTAAATAAACTCTCTGAATTCTTTGGCAGTCTGTCACAACCGCGCGTCTGAACATATAGGCAGTTTAAAGGTTTAAATAACTTGCTCAATTCTTCTGACAATCTATTGCAGTTGCAGCTCTTGAAAATAAACATTGTCAATGTACTAACATGGTGAAGTTCATCTTCCAGCAGAAACGCGTCCAATTCAGAAAAGAAAAAGTTGTACATTAGTTCTCCATCTCTTAAGTCACGTATTTGCACCTCATATGTCTCTTTACCTCCCGTCTTGTGAATCACCCTTGAGATTTGATAATAATTCAAGTAGATGGCGTTATCTCCAAATTCCAATATTCACTTCCTAATATTCTTGGCAACCTATCGCAGCACTTAAACATGGTAGGGTGGATAGATTTAAATAAACTCTGTGATTTTATTCTCAGAATCCCAAATGTTATTCATAAGACTGAAGAAAATTGGCTTCCACGTGTTTTGCAACCGTAACCATCTCAAACATGGGGAAAGCTTGGTTCGTGTGTCTTCTCTGATGCCGTCATTAAGCAGATTGTTCAAGTGAAGAAATTGAGGACCAATGAGCAGATTATTTAATTCTCTTGGTCTGCGCAATGTTTCAAGCCTCTGCCAGTTACCTCCGTTCAGTCGAAGCTGAGAGAAATTGATGTTATTGGATGCAGTGTTTAGATGAGCTCCTTCGCATAATTCGGTAATCTAAATTTATATTATCTCCCAGATACCTTTGGCAACCTATCATATCCGTAGTTTTTGAAAATAGAATGTTGTGGAGGTTAAATAATCTCTCTGATCCCATTGTCGACCAGTCTCAGCTGCTGCACTTGAATATAATGGGAAGTTTAAAGCTTTAAATAATCTCTGGAAACTCGCCTCTAATCTGAAATGCATCAGGTTCCAAAACAGAAAAATTGTATATTAATTCTCCTTCTTTTTTGTACCTTACCTTTCTCCTTCTTTTCAGCCTTGCGGATAACATTTGAGAATTGATAAAAATACAAAAAAGGTAAGTCTCGATTTCACTTATATAATGATTGCTCCACCAAGTTCTGGTTAATATTCATATACTAATAAATTTAGGCACGGTGCCCTTCTATGCTTTATATTGGTGATATATGGTAGGGCGTATAAACCATGTTATCTGGCATCCGCAATGATCCTTTTTATTTTATTTCTTTGGTATGTTTAAAACATCTTTTCTCTAAGTTTTAGCTCGAGCATTCTTAATTATCTTTAATTTTCAATCTTATTAGAGACAGATTTCATTAAGAAACTGAATAATTTGGTTTCGCCTCTTCTAATATATTTTTACTTAACATATGTGAAATATATAGATCAATAATATCAATGTCTTTATTGCATGCATTTAGTTATCATTATTTAGTTGTCATTCCTCAGAGTCAAAGGAAGCGTTGGCAAGTAGGTAGTCTGAACCCCATTATAGCTTAGAAAAGAAAAATACTAAAAGAATAAACCATAAAAAAAAAAATAAAATTAAAATAAAATAAAATGAATAGGCTATATTTGGGTATTCCCATATTTGAATTGAGGCCAATGATTGTATTTAGTAAAATCATTTTAGTTAAGAATAAGATGAAATAGATAATAGCTTGAATTCCCTAAGGTTACAAAATAAAAAGAGTATAAGATATGGTGAATAGTTTGAATGTATTATATAATCTTTTCATGTAAACTCTTTAGATCATCGTAGGTTATGGATTTTGAAAGGATTCCTTATAACAAGGAGTTGCATATTGAATTAAACCTTAAAACACTTTGATTGAATTATAAGAACGTAGATAGGATAAGAGAGTTGTTGTTGTTGGAAGACTTACCCTAGGTAAGAGGATTAACGATTAGGTTCACTTGATAGCAGGATAAAATAATAATATAAGTGTTGTAATTATATGGTTGTGTAAAGAAAGATATAGGGAAAGGTATATTAGCTTTAAAATTTGATTTATGGAAATTATTTCTTGTAAAAGTTGTAATTAATAAATGTTGAGTTAAGAAAACTAAAATAAGGAAAAATGTTGTTTCCTTTCAATAGATGTAATTAGAGATCTAAGACATTAAGTAGGTTTTGCTTGAGAAGAATTAATGTATATTTCATTGGTCAATTAGAGTAATTACTTCAATTTATATAGTTAATTATTGTATTCTTACTATTGTTTCAAGACATAAAAATTACTAAAATGATTGGCAGTGTTATTTCAAGTAGAACAACGATATGTCTTTTCAAGCAAGAATAAGATAGTTGTGAATGTAATAAATTGGAATATAATTGTTTTAATTTGTGTTTGGAAGAGTATACTTGTGGTTAGTGTCTTATGGCTTAAAACATTAGAGTTTATCTTCACTTTGCAATATTGTGCTATCCTTAAAAGTTGGAAATGATAGATCTTTAAAATAATGTTCTTTTTAGATTGTTTCAAGCTACTTCTTATTGAATGAATGGTTGTATTGTATTTACTTGTGTGGTTTTATGGATTGTTTTGATAGATCCTTTTGATGTGACCTTTCATGAGTTGATTTTGAGTTGGAGATTTCCTCTCATTTAATTTATGTTGTTATTCGTTGGGAACCCATATGTTTCCTTTTTGTTCTTTACCCTAAGTGGTAAATCGGTTAATGTTATCAATGTCATGATTGATGGTTCTGCTTGAGTTGTTGATCTTATTTTTGGTATTCACTCATTATATTTGAATTGAAAAATAGTTTTGGTGGCCTTGCAATAATTGTTGTCATTGAAGGTGATTTACATACCACTATAAGGGGGTTCTTGCGAGGAGAAAATTGAGGTCTCCCATAGAATGCCTAGTTGGTGGCTATTGGTTTTATTAAGTGATTTTGTTGAATTAAAAGTTTATTTTCTTTTGTGTTTTCCTATTTGAGGTGGCACCATTGTTGATTTGTGGATGGGTCTTGATGAATCTTTCCTTTTTATGGCTTTTCTGATCTACTCTCATATTTGATGGAATTTTATCCTTGTGTTGGAATTATTGGAGAAATACTCTTGTTGCTTCATTTTACCCTTGTTTGTGGGTTTTCATTCTTTTGGCTTCCAGAGGCTTGAGATGATTGATAGTTGATGTTCTCTCTCTTTATGTGCCTTGATGTGGCAAGTGTTTTGGTTTCATGATTTTGGAAAGGGTTGTACGGGAATTGTTGAAACTTGATTATGTATTTATAGCAAGATGGATAATGCCTTGCATGCTTTTATGTTGTGATTCTTTGTTCAAATTATGATGGTACAACCCTTGATTTTTATGTTTTTGGTGGGTCTCTAGGGAGAGTGGCTCCTCGTGGGGGCCGGCGCCCCGTTTAAGGGGAAGAGCTCAGGATAACCCACGAGTGAGTTAGTAAATAAGTGAAAACCTAATAATTAACTTAGGTGGGTTGGGTAGTAATATCATTGCAAGATTTTAAAAATGGATGCCTTGTCTTCATTAGTGCTTCCGCAGACTAATGGAAGGCTGAGAAGGCCGTGGTTGGCAAGGTCGTGACCTCGTCCTCTCGAGAGGTCTACGGCTCCGCATGAGTCACCCTATGGACCGGCGCCTCCAGTTGGGAGGAAGAGCACAGGACAGCCATATATGGGACTAGCGCCTCCAGTTGGGAGAAAGAGCACAGGACAGCCCATGTAGGACTATGCAATGACACTCTCCCCTAGTTGCCCATGTGTTTACTTTATTGTGTTCCTCTGGAAGTATGTTATGGGAGATTGGTTAAGTTGGTTGTTTATATTGACTTAAAGCGATTTATGATTATTGTCTTAACACATCTTTGGTGTACTTTGTGGTTTTGGATGATCTCATTGATATTGATGATTTGTACTCTTTTGGTATTGTGATATGATGTTATTGTATTGTGTAATTGCAATTTAGAATTGTATTATGTTTATTAATTTTAGTTTGACTTGGAAGCGTTTCGTGATCATCCTTTGATTACTTGTTTACTGGTCATTACTTTAATTTATGTGATGGGATTTATGATTTTAAGTTAGTATGTTAATCCTTGAGTTTTATGATACTTTTGTATGTTGTTGAGTCTTGTGGTTTCCCGTTTGGATGTTCTTGGTTGAGGACTCTTCTTGTCAGCTCCTTAGCACGGGGGGTGGGTCTTTGGACTCACATGGTCGGGTGGAACGTGCTAAGCACCCCATTGGGTCCCCAGTCGAGGATCGAGAGGTGCGGATTGATGTTGTTGCAGTGACTTTAGAATTGTATCCGTCTTGGAGCCAGTTATGATACTGTGTATTCATTTGTATTATGTTATCTTATGTATGGTTTCCATTTATGATTGGAAACACTTTTGTATCATTGTACATCTTGAACATTGTATTGTAATGTAACGATAATTCTTGCGTGGATATGGGCTATGGTAGTTGTTATTTAATTTGTTAAGTTAATCATGCATATGTTGTATATATAGATGGTTTCTTATCAATGTTTATCATGTATGTATTACATTTGTTAATGTTTACTTTGTTATGAATTATATCTTTGGCTTTTATTCTTTATTGTCGTTGTGGGGATCTAAGTCGCGTAATGACTCCTCATGTACCCCAAAGGATGTATGTGCTAATGAATATATTTAAATGAAATTTATGTTATGTCTTAGTGTGTATTACATGTATGTTATGTTTACTTTAAAAAAAAATTGTGCAGTAATTATGGTTTAATTGTCCTTTGGGGTTCGCACGGCGGTGACGTTAAAGACACCTCATCTTCTTGAGTTTCCATTGCCCAAACCTCTTCTTGATTGTTGTCTTCAAGGGGCAACATGTTGTCCCATCTCCTTTCCCTGGTGTCGACCTTATTTTTATGAATGTTCAATGTCATGGGATGATGACATGGATGAATCTTCCTATTGCAGCTCCCTGAATGTGAAGGAGGATCAACAATGATCAAGGTGGAAGGACTCCAAGTTGCATCTTGTAGTTGACCAAGCTGTCATTTTGTTGGAAGCCATCGAAACACCCCCACCTTTGTCTTCTTCTCTTTGTTGGTCGTAGCAATATATCATAGCATTCACTTGTCTCCCACTTGACTTCCTGCTCGGTATAGATGGAGAAAGGAGTTCCTTTCAATCTAGAAATCGAGATGCTTCATTGTCTAGGGTTGAATTGGTAGGACTTCATCACCCCACCTTCTAGGAATGTATTCTTCTTCAATGTTGAATACCTCCACAATATAGCTCCCAATGGAAAGAAGTCATCAATTGATGGTACCTCATCAAGGCGACAAAAATCTACTAAGCAATTTTCTTCCAAAGACTCACCATAAAGCCTATCTTCCATGGTGCACAAATGCTCTTCAAGAGGAAGAAATTCTTCATGAATGGTGGACAACATTCCTATTTGATCTACTTCATCATTCAGAAGCTCGAGACTATATTGTTTTCCTTCTTCTATTGTTGTCCCAACATCCTCTCGAGGCCTACCTTCAGCTGAGTCATCACTTGATTTAGGCTTTTGGTCTTCTTCTTCGATCTGGGCAGCAAGTAGAGGAGGTCGGGCACTTGGCTGCTCCACTTGTCCTCTAACTTGTTCAATAGCCTCTTTGCATAGCTCACATGCAAACTTAGAATTTGATGAATCATAGCATCTGCACCAATTTGGTAGCAGAAATACCTCCAAATCCACTTGAAATTTTAGCTCAAACCAATCCCTTGCTAGTCTTGACACTAGCTCATTATATCTATCCATGATCGGGTTCTCATCATCACTTGGGAAGAGGAAAGTAGATAGTAGGCAACCATGGTGGTGGTTGTTCCCACTCCTCCAAATCTGCATTTTTGGATGCTTGATCACCATCATTCATGAAGGAGAGGTCCTTGAATCTAATCTCACTTATTTCTTCATCATCATTCTTTGTTGTCCCAAGGCTGTCAACCTTTTCTTTTTCTTGATTTTCAGCATCTTTGTTGGTTGCCCCAGTATACATTGTTGCAGACTTTATTGATTCATCTTCAACTTCCAATGGCTCCTCTTCTATATTAGAGGAATTCTCTTTGTTGATAGAGGAAAGGATTTCTAACCTCTTTCCAACTGAACTTTCATCAAAACTTTTTGTTGTCCTATATAAATCAGCTCCTTCCTTTTCATTTTCAGCTTCAACGTTCATTGTCCAAGCACTAGTTTGTGTCAAATCTCTTGGTTCCTCTTTGATGTGCTATCCTCTAGATGTTGATAGCCATTTGGCCTCATGGGATGACTCGTCCTCCTTGAAAGTTGGTTGCTCCAGCTTATCTGAAAATCCCTTGACTTGAGTGATGATTTTGTCACATGATGAACATGTAAATTCTAAATGTGGTGCATTGTGAAATCTACACAAACTTTTCATCAGTACCTCCTCCAGTATTGGTCCATCTTTTCTTCCCAAACACTCATGGATCAACTCCTTGAATGCCTTAGCTACCATGGTTTTCAATTCTTCCTCTAGGTCTGCAGGGGCTAAAGGTTGATAGATTTCCCAAAAGGGAATTTCTCCTTGAAGACTCTTTCAATTCTACTCAATAAAGTTAGACACCCCAATTCGTTGTGCCTGCACATACCAAGAATTTTACACTTCTTTACCAATGCAAATTACTACAATAGTTTCCTCAGTCTCTTGTTTAAATCTACATGTAGTTGAGTGATGTCAAGTTGTACATGTTGCTCCATTTCGACTTAGCTTCTTTTTCCTTTAGAATTTTCTGATTTTATG
>VDFB02036694.1:0-24036 GCA_007258455.2 Sequoia sempervirens
CAAAATATTACCCTCCTGTCTTTGAATGTACATTATGGGATCAAAATGATAACATGCGAAGCCAAAAGAAAGCAAAAAAGTGCGCATCTTTGCATACCAAGCTCGAGGGGCCTATTTGAGACCATATAATGAATGAAGAAGCCTAGAAACTATCAAAGAGTCCTCGATAAAACCATGTGGCTGCTCCATATAAATCTCATCATGAAGATCACCATGAAGGAAGGCACTCTTCACACCCATGTAAAATATTGTTCATCCCTATGAAGTGGTAAGTGAAAGTACAAGGAAAAAAGAACTCATCTTGGAAATAGCCTAGGCAAAGGTTTCAGAATAATCAATGCCTTCGACCTGAGAGAATCCCTTTGTAACAAGATGAGCCTTATACTTATCAATAGAACCAACTGCAACATATTTGGTACGATACACCCACTTGCACCGTACTAGTTCTTTCTTCCCTTAGGAAGAGGAACAAGATCCCAAGTATAATTCTTCATCGAAGAAGAATACTCATCTACCATAGCAATGTCCCACTCAAGAATACTAACCACCTTTGAAAAATTCTAAGGATCATAATAAATGGTATGAATTAAAAGACTAACACCTGATGCCTGTGCACAAGAATGATGAGAGTCTGGACGATCACTTGTCAAATTCCAACTGCATCAATAGTATTCTGGGCCCAATTGGGTAAGGGTTGAATATCTAGAGGTGGAGGGATAGTTGGAGCATCATCCTCATCCTCAAGAGATAAAGAGTGAGTAATAGGTGATGAGGAAGAAGCTTGGGATGGAGAATCCATCTAAAGAAATCTCTTTATGTGTATTTTCTTGATAGAAAGACCATATTGCTTCTCCATGAATGCCTTAAAGATCTTAAAAGAATCAAAGACATCACTCTTGTACTTAAGAAATTACACCCATGTAAGCCTACAAAAGTCATCAATAAATGTGAGCACATATTTGGCCCCTAAAAATGAAGTAGTTGGAAATGACATAAGGTCACTATGTACCAACTCTAAGGGTTCCTTAACATGTGTGGCTCTACTCGTAGGAAAATAATCTTGGTGTTGTTTTCCAAGAGCACATCCATGACAAACACCATTAATATAGGAAATATTTGGGATTCATAACACCAATTCTTGTGTACTCATCTGCTAGAGATAATGATAATTGACATGACCAAAATATTCATTCCAAAGATTACTCACAGTGTCTGCATGTGCTATAAAGGATGAGCTTGTACCAAATAATCTCTCAAAACCATCAAATCAATATAAATGAGAGGAAGAATCAACTTTCCCAATGGCCACAATAATATCAGGATCATGAAGGTCTTGAATAACTAGATCATGTGGGGAAAACTCGATTGTCCTACTAGTGCCAGATTGGAAAATCTGTTACATTGAAAGAAGGTTGGTGGAGATATTAACTTGTTGAAGAAAACTACCCTCAAGTGTGACAATACCTGGGCCCAAAATTGAAAGTTGTGTAGAGTCCTCAATTGCAATATGAGTAGTGTTATAATCTAAAAGGAATGAAACCAAATCTTGAAAGTGAGTCATGTCATGTGTCATATCAAAATCAAGTATTTATGGAGCTACAAAAGGTAAGGCCTGTGTAGAAAGAGAATAACCTTTACCTATAAATGAGGAAGAATATTTAGGGGTTGAGATGTTATTTTGCTGCATGGATTCCTCCAAAGCTTCTAATCTCTTCCAACATCGATTGACTGGATGTCCCTCCTTAACACAAAACTACAAGGTTTACTTAATTTCTTCTTCATCTCGAAGGAAGACTCACTAGACTTAGAAGATTTATCATACTAAGGAGTGGTTTTAGGTTTCTATTTTGACTTTTGAGATGGTTTGGGGGAACACTCACTACCTGATAAAGTATATAGCTTGGTCTTCTATTTATTCTTGTCTCTCCCTTTGGATGTTTATGCTACCAATGCCTAGGTTTTGGAATCAGAAATATAATCAAATTGAGTCAACTTAGCCTATTCACGAGTCAAATACTCACCAAAAACCTTGAAAATAGGCATAGTAAATGCACCATCAAACACATCCATAGTAGAGTAGAAAGTAGAAGAGAAGACTTGAAATGGCCCTCTAAGATAGAAAAAATTAGGAAAACACATTCTTTGTTAATTTTATTCTTTCAACAACACTACAAAAGAGATCCGAATGACTTAAACTTCTGTAAGAAGTCCTCAATGGAGAAGAAAGAATCAGGTACAAGTGATATTAATTATTCCTCAATCTTTAGAGCTCTATACTCGTTTATGGTGCCAAAAAGATCATTGAACTTCACCAACATATCCCTAGGAATGGTGCAAGACTCAAGATGAAACAAGAGACTATCTGAAACATGCAACAAAATCAATCCCATAGCCTTATTTTTCTTGTTCCTATGTTGAAATATCTCAAATTTCCAAGTCAATATCGGTTGTATTTCATCCAAAGTAGACCATAAACCCTTATACATGAGCAATTTGGTCATATGATTGTTCTAGATATGATAGTTACGGTGCAAAACATTCAAATGAAGAGGTGTTCACCATGATGGTTGAGATTTTTAAAATAATGTGTGAGAAAGATTTGTTATTCTCTGATATATAGATAAATTGAAAGTGAGAAAATACCTCCCCACAATAAGAAAAACCAAACCCTAATGCAACTTTAAGAGCAAAAAAAGCTTGAAAAGGAAAAAAAATATATCAAATAGATCTCTATGTACTTGGTGAATATTCTATACAAATGGACTGTATGGCTATGTAGAGCATTGAAGCACCTTTCTGATGCCTATTTGTTCACAAAAAATGGAGCTCGTATGCCTAAGTTATGACCCCAAAAGCGTAAAAATGTAGATTTGACTTCAATTGACTGTAGCAATTTTCTAGAAAAGAATTAGGAAAAAATACCTATACCACTAGATTAGACTCAAAACCAACTTTTCGACAATATAAAGTTTTCAAAAAATGAACCAATGAGGCAAAAGTTATGCCTGATTTCGTGAAAGTTGCATAATTTTCCTTAGGAGGTGAACTGGGGGCTAAAAATGTCAAGCCCCTAGTCACATGGGCGATTGAAAGCTTGCACTGGGGGCTGAGGCACTGACCCCTGGTCACTCACATGACTCTCGGGGGTGTTGTTAGAACTCTTGGGGGCTAAATGGTGGCAATGGGTCACATATGCGACTAGAGCATTGCAGGTAGGGGCTTACCTTAGTGGTGGCAGACAGTTGGCAACAAGCATTGGAGGAACAATCGCCCAGGCACTGTTCCACAGGTGATGACCCTAAAATAAGAGCTGCACAATTTTAAAAAAGCCTTTTAATTTTTTTGAGTTTTGTTTGTACAAATTTCATGTAAGGGTTGTACAGAGGCCCTTGGTAAACATTATTTGCCTCTTGAACCCCTATCACCAAAAATAGGAAAATTTTATGTCAAAATTCATTGAAATGGCCTCTTGAATGCAATAATGAGGTCTTTTTTTGTGCCAAAATGTACCTAAGATTTGCCCACCTCCAAAAATTGCAAAAAAACATTGAAGGTTCTAGTTTTGATCATGTAGTTCCCTAGTTGAGAAAAAAATAAAAATGGAGAAGGTGTTCATTGAATCCATGCTATGATACCATGTTAGATTTGTGAATAACATGAGATGCATGATCAAACAACGAACAAAACACCTTCCACACAAAAGCTCTGTGAAACAAAGATTTATTATTCCTCAACAAGAAAATACTTACAAAATGAAATAACACAAAGAGAGAGTACTTTATAAGAGCAATCTTAAATGATAAAGTGATTAGATCATGACAAGTATCATCATCGTATGTGATGAGACAACATGATCTAATAATAACTCTTCAGTTAACAAAAAAGATACTATTAAGTTTAGCTTAAGTGCATGAGAATAAATAAATAAAAATGATAATTAATTAAAGATTAATTAATTATTATCTAATACATGATTACTCTAATAAAATCACTATCACAACTTAAAAAGTTTTATAATGAATATACTTTAATTTTTAATATTGTGATGTGGGAAAAGATATTTAGGATCTAAATCACACCTTTCTTGATATTACGTTAGCGAGGAACCAAAGTTGATCACATAAGACCACTTGGCTACTATCCTCAATGGAAGAGCCATAATGGTTGATCAGGATTTTGGTCCCTCTTTTTGTTGTGGGGTTGATTTGATTGATTAAAAATTGAATTAATTTGATTTTGTGAATGTAAAACAAGGTTAACTATGAGTCAACAACAAATTGATGTGATTCCAAGAAAGTACAGGACTGCAACACAAAAGTTGAAGATAAAAAAGTAGAATCTAGAGATAGAGGAACCTGACATGCAAATTGGGGTTGAAACTGTGTTGTTAAGGGTGATGGCACCCTAGATTGGAAGATGTTGCTTTCTAAAATCTTTGAACAAGTCTCAATAGGTTATAGTTTGTAGGTTCTTTTCTCCTGGACTCGGCTTCAAAACTTCATTTGTTGATGAATAATTCTTCTTGCCCTAATGTGTTGAAATAAGAGGCTTGAATGCTTGATCTTGCTATTAGGTCTTCAATCTTCTCCCAAATCCACTTCAAATATGCCACCCGCAAACAAGAGAGGAGAGAAAGGGTTGTGCCATATAGGGGCTTGCCTAAGTCAAATTCCACTTTGGTCTTTCCACCTCCACAATGGCTATGATGATGTAAAGAGTACTTATAACCCTTGGTCGGGCATATGCAAATGCATAAAAACAAGTGATAAATGATAAGTGTTGCAACTTACCACTTAGATTTGATCTCCTTGATGGACTAAAGTCACGATGCACACTCATGCAAGGAAGATTTACTTGTTGATATGAAGTCCTCCAAGTGTTAGTACTTACAAAATAAATGAACACAAAACATGAACAATCTTACTCATAAACTTGATGCATTGCTAACATGAATATTGACTGATAAAAAGTATTACTAATTTTGCTCTTGACCGCTCTTTAGGATGCACAATTGAAATTCAAATTTTCCTTCTTGATTGCTTCTAGTTTCAAATGGTGATTTTTTAATACTTATACGCATTTAGTCATTTTTCAAAAAATTACTTGGGAAAAATCGACAAATGAATTTGAATTTGCAAACATAAAAATGCCAACAATAACATATTCAAAACTGGGCCAAAATAAGTTGGTCGGGCTATATCACCCTAAACTGACCTATTTTTTGTATTAAGTATAGAGAAGTCAACATTACAGAGTATATTCAGAGCGTTGAGCTTTCAAAAACCCAGTCGCAATACTACCCCAGTTCCAACAGCCCAGTCAGAGTACAAAAAATAATCAGCCTATCCCTATTACATGAGATATATCATTATTTACAATGAGCTATCAGTTTTTACAAAGAAATATCAACCAGCACAGGGCATAATCAGTCTGAATCAAGAAGTATATATAGCATCTGTGTACATCCGCCTGTATAACAATGTGACTGTGTATATCCATCTGCATATCTGTGTATAACAACCTGTACACCAGCGCAAATATGATTCTCCACCTGTATATCTGCGTATCTGTGCATCAGTATATATCAAGCCTGAGAAAATATAAAGCAAAATGTACAAAAGTTATACAACCTCATCATGGAGTCTTTTGCTGCTCTTGGAGTTCATCTCTAAAGCCTGTAGAGCCCTTATAAAAACATCTACCCCAGGGTGGCCATCCTGCCACAAATGACCATATCTGACTCCCGAGATATCAATAGAAGTTCCCCTGTTTTCCAAATATTTCCAGAATTTGTCCTTTGACATCTCAACAGTGATGAAGACCTGCATAGCAATAGTAAAAAATATGAGTCCCTTGTAGGACTCAGTAAGCAATCTTCCCCTACCTTGAAATCGATCTTCATTCTGAGCTTTCCAGATTGCCCACAAGACTTCAGTTGAAAGAATATGCCAGAAAAGAGAACCAGTTTTACTGATTTTGCAATTTTGAGAAAAAAGAATATTAACAGGAGAAATATCCCCAGTGCATCCCCAAATGTCATGAGAAATACAAACATGTTCCAAATTTCCACAGCAAAAATGCATTCAAAAAATATATGAGATAAAGATTCAGGCTTCCTGCATAAAGAGCAAATATCAATGTCATCTGTAATTGTTCAAAAGGGAGTTTCTGCAAAATCAAAAGCCATCTGAAACAGGCCTTCTTGGCCTCAAGTTCTTTCTGCCAGTTGTTCAAATTTTTTTTTTGCCATTGATCTTTATTCAGGTTCAAGTGCCAAGCTCTATTCATGTGATTAGTAATATCCACCTGTTCAGTAAGCATTGAGTATACATCTTTAACTCTGACATTCATGATTTTATTACCATTATTCCACATAAATTCTTTATAGTGGAGGGGATCATTTTTGAGTTCAACAGGAAATTTGAGATGGCCATAGGCCTCTCTCAACATTGTGTAGGTTCTCCAATTACTTCGGGGGATATTATATTCTGAACTTAGATCATTCCAATCTTTCAATCTACCATTGTGCAACACATCATTGAAACAAAGAATCCCTTTTAGGGCCCAACTTTTAGCAGAACAGCCTTGAATTAAGGCTAAGGGTTTCCCCTTATGTTTCAAATTCCACCAAATGGATCTGTCAGCAAAGATGACCTTATTATCGCCCTTGGTGAAGTGGCAGTTGGAAAGGTTCTTTTTAACAATTTCCCAAGCCTTCCATAAAGTTTTAAAGACATTGGATCCTGCAGGTGACATAGACCACTCACAACTAAGAATATCACTGAGAGAAAGGAGTTTCCAAAATTTAGCATGTTTAGGCACAACACTGGCAATGTTGCATCTAATGAGGACTTTCCATGGCTCCTCACCCTCCAAGGCTCCGATCACCCACTTAGTTGCCAAGGCAATGCCTTGCAACCTCAAATCCTTCAACCCCAGACCCCCTCTCACCTTAGAGATTGTGCACCACTCCCATCTAACAGAATGTTTCTTCCTTCTCCCTTTACCATCAGACCAAAGAAATTCTCTTATTCTTTTTTGGATAGCATTGATTTGATAGGAGCAGAAAAACCACACGAGGCAAAGTAAATACTATAGGAGGACAGCACTTTTTGACAAATCTGGAATCTCCCAGCAAAAGAGAGATAATGCTTATTCCATTTTGTTAACTTCTTCTCAATCTTATCCCTAATCCAACACCACATTTCTTTCAGATTAGGCTCAACAGCAAACGGGATGCCAAGGTATCTCACAAGCCTCTGAGGTCCTCCCCATTGAATACCATACCTGCTCACCCAATCAGGGGGCTTATCTTTCCAGCCAAGAAGATAGGACTTTGCAGGTGCAATTTTTGCCCCTGAAGCAACACAAAAGGTATTCAGCTTCTCCATTAGAATTGCAAAATTATCTTTATCAAGTTGTAAGAGAATGGAAGTATCATTTGCAAACTGGAGGTTGATGATCTCATTTGAGTTCGGCAGTCTAACACCTCTTACCCTCGGGAACAAAGAGCAATCCCTCAACATATAATGAAGTGCATCAGAGGCAATAACAAACAGGGCAGGTGCAAGAGGACAGCCCTGCCTTATTGATCTCCCAAGTAGGATCTCCTGAGAGAGAACTCCATTGACATCTACTTGAGCAGAGGCATCTTGAAATAAAGTTTTAACCATAGAACAAAAGATGCCAGGAAAGCCAAAGGCTTCGAGGACCATAAATACAAAGTCCCATTCAATCCTGTCATAAGCTTTTTCAAAGTCTAAAAGAAACATTGCAGCTTCTTGTCCTGAGTGCTTAGCCCAATTCATGGCCTCCCAACTTGTCACAAGATTTTCCAATATATACCTCCCCTTGATGAATCCAGTTTGAGTTGGGTTGATGATATTAGGAAGAATACTAGCCAGTCTCTCAGCCAATGTTTTAGCCAATATTTTATAAGACACATTTAGGAGAGTAATGGGTCTCCAATTCTTCACAAAGGTTTTATCTCCTTCTTTAGGAATCAATTTAATAACTCCCCTGTTAATATTTTTGCCAAGTGAACCCTTCTCAAAGGCTTCCTTATAGACTAGGTACAGATCATCAGATGCCCAATCAATAAAGGATTTGTAGAATTCTACAGGGAGCCCATCTGGTCCTGGAGACTTGTCATTTTTCAGAGTAAGAATAGCCCTCCTTATATCCTCTTTGGAGATTTCTCTATCAAGTTCAGAAGCTGCCTCCTTACTAATATTTTTGGGCATAATCCCTTTTATGTAAGCACTAGCCTGAAGGCAAGAGTCATTACCTCCCTCAGAAGTGAAAAGATTCTGATAGAAAAGGAAAAACTGCTCTCTTATTTCCTCTTGTTTCACAAGAATATTGCCATCAGCATTAATCTGATCAATCAGTTCCCTGGCTTGTTTCTCCTTTAAATACCTGAAGAAAAATTTGGTTCCTTTATCTCCGTTTTCCAACCAGTTCATTTTGGATCTAACTTTCAGTCCTTTAACCTTGTTAGTTTGAAATCTCCTAAGATTATCTCTAGCAGCAGTAAGATTATCAATGCGAGAATTATCAGCAGGACAATTTTGAACTTCTACTTCAGCTTTGAAAAGAGTGTCTTGCAGAATGGTCTCCTTTTTCCTTCTATCCTTGGCCTTCTTCTTTCCAATGGTCTGAAAGAGAATCCTCCATCCCTGGACATTCAAGTCCCATCTCTCAATTGGGGATAAGGATTTATGCATCCACTTATTAATAGCTCTGAGAGAGGATATAGCATTCCTGCAATCTTCATCATTCAGAAGGCAAGCGTTGAGACAAAACCCATTCTTGGCGTCTACAATTGGTGTTTCACCACTCTTAAGCATAAACTTAGCCCTTATTGGATGATGGTCAGAGAGGGAGTAAGGAGTGACCTCCACCTTGCACCCACCTTGATTAGCACAGCAGAGAAAAAGGCCCTATTAATATAAAACCTGTCCAGCCGGCAAAGAACTCTCCTTCCACTTTATTGAAAATTAGACCAAGTGAACTAAATATCTCTACTTTCCCTCTTCTGACCCTCAATGGGGTCTTCAAGATTTAGCTTGGACTTGAGCCTAAGCCAGTGAAACTTCTCAGTGTCTTTCCAAACATGACCAACGCCCCCATATTTATCTTCATCTTTTTCAACAAAGTTAAAATCACCCCCAAGGATCCAGGGGATGTCCTGAAGATTGAACATCCATTTTCAGAGCAGAACCCTGTCTTTGTAGTCATTAGGAGCATATACCGAACAAATGCCAAAACAATCCTCTTTCTTTTTCAAAACTGCCCATACAACCCTGTTGCAGGGAGAGACTCCCGAATTCACCACATATTGGCTCCAGTTGTTAGCCATTAGGATAACAGCGCCCCCTTTGCCTTGTTCATGTCTGGTCACAAATTGGGTGGCATCCTTCCATATTACCTTCAGGCTAGTCTCCAAGGCAAAGCCAATGGATTTGACTTCTTGTAGAAGCACAAAATCTTTCTCCTTGTTTTGGGCAATTAATCGCCTAACCAAATGCTTTCTATCAAGGGATTCAAGACCCCTTACATTCCAAGAAAGACAATTAACTTCCATTCTTTTGATCATTAGTTAAAGGACCTTTATCACTCCTAAAGTTATCAAAACATTTAGGAAGTTTATTCTCTACCTCAATTCTCTTAGCATTGGGTGGAAGAATCACCCCACTAAGTTTCTTCCGTTTATCTTTCAGAAGGAGATTATTATCTTTTCCCTCCTGCATTTTTGAGCCATCCAACTCCTTTTTTTTCTGTATTTCCTAGTTTTTCTGACAAGCATCTCTATAGGCACTCCTTCCCCATCAGTGGTTTCCCTAGTGGAAAGAATCCCTAGGTCATTTGCAGAATCCATGCCCAATTGGGAGGCAAACCCATCCGAACTGATCATCCCATCAAGGGAGTTAATAGTGGCCATTGCCAAGTTGGAAATCTGAATTTTATCCTCCTTGTCAGTACCAGTAACAAGAGTCACAGTGTTGCACTCTAGGTTTGGTCTCGAATTACATGCGGCCCCCACAGGCTGAGATAAGGCAATGCTGCTAGTTTCCTTGCTAGAACTCAAAGGTTTTGGGATCTCAACATCTGCAATGGGCTAGACCCCACAACTTTCAGGGATCAAGTCCCCAAGGTTCTTATGAAAATTCAATGTTTGTGTTTCATTTGTTAGAGCAGCCGATTTCATTTCCTTGAAATACTTATCATTAAGGGAGTAGGTCTCTATTATCTGACTATTTATTTCAGGTCGTTGTATTTGCCTTATTTTCTGTAATGCCAACTGTTGTGCGTTAAGCTTGCCATTGTTAGGGGGCTCTTTTATTTCATTTTGTTTAGAGGGAGCATTATTCTCCCTACAAATGTTTGTGTCTATCTCCTCTGTGTGATTATTATTCATGACTGGGTTCAAGTCCCGAATGAAGGAATTCATGCTTTCATTGTTTCTATCAGTGTCCTCTCTTGGAGAGGTGGGTGTATTGATCTGATTATTTGTCCTCGGGGAAAGGCCACCCCTCTCAGTCCCCCCCGTATGAATTCCATCCCTTCCAAACTCCGATTGAGCCATTTTATTAACTCTATTGCCGCCATTAGTATTGGCTTTATTGTTCTTGCTTTTGATTAACGGACAATTCCTTCTAATATGCCCCTCTCTATGGCAGAGATAGCATGCATTGAGACCCCCAAGGGTTTCCAAAGTGCAGGTTATGCTTCCAGACTTGAGTTTAATTTCTAGGATCTGGGGAAGATCCATTCCCGGGGTTAATGAGACCAACCCCTGTGCATTTGAGTGGGGTAGAGGGGATTTAGTCTCATTCGTTTTCAACACTTTGCCAAAAGGCTCGAGCATCAGAGGAACAAACTTCCAAAGACGCGGGGGAACATGTTTGATAATCAGCCATCAAGGACTGGATAATGCCAATACCTCCTCCTCCAATGCCTCTGGATGCCAAGCCAAGGCACGAAAGGTTACTCTTCCAACAGTCCAAAAATTCTTTGTTAACAATTTCTTGCTGAGATGTAGGGTTATTAAAAAAAATAACAAATAGGCCTTTTTGCACCATCCGACAATAATAAAAATGAAACCCTAATTTCTTTTCCCAAACATTTTTGAACCATTCATCCATATATTTCCTGGCCGGGACCTTTTCAGGATCCATGGCCGCAAAGAAAATTGCAGTCTTTGAAAGTTTCACATCTTCTTGGGAGATAGCAATGTCCAAATCCTCATTCGGAATCAAGACAGACTTCAAAGGAGGAGACGAAGATTGCTTACCTTGTCCCTCTTTTCCAACGTCCGCCCGTGGGATAACCACTTTAGACACAAACTTTGCACCCTGTGGAAGCCGCTCTCGCTCACCTGCGACAATGTCTCTGAAAGATTTGGCAGGTAGAGTAGATGCATCGCCGAAGGCCGAGGAATTAGAAGCATTTACTGGGGCATCCGTAGCCCCATGTAGACTGTCCATTAAACACCAAAGTAACGTCGCCCATGCCGAGTCACAACTAGAAACCCAAACAGGATAAACCCGTCTCACCCACACCACACCAGAACGCAGCGCAAGAAAACACCTGCCCTGAAGAGTACAAATTGAAGCCGGAAAAGATTCAGAGACGTGGAGGAGGGTTGATCCTCCTCCACGGGCGCCCTAGGAAACCCACAGGGTAAATAAACACACGCGTGACCAAAGATGCAGAGCCTTTCCACTTAGTCAACCAAGTCAATTTCAACCGCACCTATTTTGAAATTTCAATTGTTGTTAATTAAATAATTAATTTTATTTCCTAGTTTTATTTTGATTTTTTGAAACAATAATAAAATGGGCAAATTATGAGCATAATTAGGTCTAAACACATAAGGGGGTGCTAAACCTAATGTGAAATTGTCAAGGTTGACAATTTACGATGCTACAAATACTTAGTCAAATTCAATTAAAGACATGCTTATAACTGCAAGTAGGTTCCTTTTTGCCTGTCTACTTTTATATATTTGCTCGTATATATAGATTCATAATCAAATTGGATATTCTTGATTTTATATATTTCTACATGTACACTTATTCTTGTTTCTTTATATATACTATTGATTATGTATATTTATTTTGCTTGTATACTTATTCTTGTTTTTTTATGCATATAAAAATATATAGAGGGGGTTCATACCCTTAGTGATATGTGCATTTTTACTTACCTTTGTTTTTTATATTGATATTTTATATTTTTAGATGATTTTTTAGTTTTCTTTATTTTTGATAGATTGTTTTGATTTCTATTATTAAATAGTTTTCTTAGATTCTCCTTTTTAAGTTTGCATAGTGTTAATTCTTATTTTAATTTTTTGACATATGCAATTTGCTCTATTCATCTATATTTCTTCATTATTTTAATATAAGTTGCATTCTTTCTAAACATAAGTATGTATCTTTCATGTTTTGGTCCTCTTATAACTCTTTAAGTAGTATTTCTATATATTTCATATTTATATTTTTTTGAGTTCTTTGTTCATCTTTTATAGTAATTATTTTATTTCTTTTGTTTTATTTTTGGTTGTTTCTCTCTTGTTTTTTCATTATGTTAAGTGGTTTTCTTGAATTTTCTTTCTTTATTTTTGAGATTTGTGTCTAATTTATGATTCCCATGTTATCTATCTCCTTTCATTTTATAATTGAATTAGTTATTAATTACCATTTCATTTCACTTCTTTTACTATCTAGTTTATTCCTTCCCATAATAAATGGAACCAAAATATTAATATAGAAAACTCACTCAAATTCAATTATTCAAATTTTCGATATTTAAGATGACAAATATACTTCAAATACTGGAAGAATTCCAAACTCTGAAATCTTACACGTTCAGTTATTTCAGCCGCTTTCGTAAAGGCCAACCAAATTATACCTTTTAAAAAGTATAAATATCTATATCGACGTCAAATCACTAATAAATGTTAAAGAAGTGGTAACACCCACGCAGAAAACTTGCAAAAAGCCAAATAAACCAGGACACGCATAGAAAACTTAAAAATAAGATAAAAGATCAGAGACACCCACACGTAAAACTCAAACAAAATTTGTACAAATTATATTGGAACATGAATAAAAAGAAATAATTGAGATGGGCAGTTTGGCACATCCTAATAACTGCATATTCCATTGAATCTGTATTGGCGGTGGATGAACATAGCAGCCAAACGCCTCTGGAGAGAATGAAGAGAAGCAGCATTCTGTGCTACATTAGCGTCCTAATGAGTTTTGGGATTTTGGCAATGGTGTTTATATTAGCTGCAGTGCCGCTGTTTTTGGAAAATAATAATCAATATTATCAATACCAGTATAAACTGCAATACCCACCTGCAAACAATGCCACTTCATCAACACCCCCAAATATATCCGTATCCTCTTCCTTCAATCTGCAAGGCTTTGAGGTTATTTATGCAAACATGGTGCTAGATTCCTACAACTTTACTAAAATACATTCTGATTGGGACATGCTGTATGCGAGCTTGCATAAAAAGTTGTTCAGTAAAGGCCTGAGGGGCCCCTCAGAAATACACTGCTTTTTGTGGCTTGTGGACTGCTACAACCTTGCGAAACATCCCATTTTTGAGAAGGTAAGTAAGTACTTGTGTATCCAGAAGTCGTGAAGTCAAAAAATCATCTCACCCCCTATTATTTTTTGTCACCATGTTATCCCCTGTTTTTTTAGGGTCCTTTTGGGTCATGAGGCCAGTGGCTGATTGAATGTTTATTTTGGACCTGCTTGTGTGCAGAGCCTGATACCAATCCTTGGACCCGATATCATTCTGTATGGGATCAAGCTGTGGAGATTGACCAATGGAACCGCAAGAAACCTGCATTTGGATAACGAGTCAGGAGACTGCGATGAAGTTGTAAATGTGGTTATTGGAAGCAAGGTCAGAATATTGAAAGGCTCACAAATGTATCAAGGCAGATGGAGACATACACTCCTCAACAATATTGCTGCATTGAATGCCCATCAAAATCATGCCAACATAGAAGACGTGAGTTTCTCTTCGGTTGCAATTTAATTTTTCCTTGTTTACAATGATGCAAACTCCATTTTCTTTTGTGGGCATCTCTATACTTCTTTCTGTTCCTGATTGTATACCACTTGTTTATATTTTTTTATGCTATCAAGTTTTGCCAATGTTCTTTCTAATCATTTTCTATTTATTCATCTTGTCGTAACCCCAAACTTAGCTTATCCTGTTCTTGTGACTTTGTCCAGGCATGTTGGTTTAGCCTGTTATACCCAGTTCGTTGTTTCTGTTGCAGACATACACACAAACAACTTCTGTATATTTTCTCTGCTACGAAGTGGAAATGAAAAAACAAAATGAGCACAAAAAATGGCAAAACTGAAAAAATTGCATCAATGATTTGGAAAAATATATGTACGTTGGATGCAGTCGGTATGTCGGAATGTGCCATTCCGATGACCTGACCAGTAGCCTCACATCAATGACTTCCACCAGCCAGAACCTAGTTCCTGTGAAGAAGGTAAATAAAGAATCCACATGGCGGCACCCACCCAATCGCCCTATTTTATCCTATCGGAAGACCACCTAAAAGGCCTCCGTCGGGAGAGTAACTAACGACTAAACCCTTCGTTGGGAGACTGCCTAAAGGCCCTTTCATTGGACAAGTCACTCCCGATCGTACTTCCGGGGAGTTCCTCTTCATCTGGTTTAACTTTCTGAGCGTGTTAGTGAAACAGAAGCAATAGCTTAGAACCAGTGTCTAGATCTATAATACCATGCCTGATATATAAAATATCAAAATATGAACTCCAAAGTATAATCTAGATTCTTAGGCATGAATGTCACACTAATCATAACAGAAGTCTGAGCAATGTTATTTTCTTTTCAAATCCATGTCACTCTCCTCATAATCCCAACTATGCACCTTATTAAATTACCATATAGTTTTTGGTGGAGCTTGAAAACCCCATTTCGCTCTTCTTTTCCTCTGGGCAACTTAATCTTCTTTTTCTTTACTCACACAAGGCATAATATGAACGTTTTTGTTAAAACATTTTTTGGAGTTGATGGATGTTCATCTTCCATCTTTTTAACATTGCTCGATAGTTATATGTAGTAAGTTAGTAACTGAATGTCGTTGTTTTTAGTATTATACTGGTGGGCTACTATCCAGGTTGTGTCTGCATCAAATCGTAGCATGTTCTTTTCTCTATCAGAATGTTGAAACTTGGAAACGCTTCTCTGTTGAAACTGAACTGAATTCATTTTTTCCTGCAAAGTGCAAACACAGTTGATGCCAAATTTCTTCTCTCTCTTCATGTAAACACACTTACATTTATCAACTTATACTACCGTTGTAGCTTGTTTTTCCTGCCAAGTTGCCAACATGCATATTGTCTGTCCAGATTATCATTGGAACTGTACGGAAAGGAATAGTTAGAAAGCCAAGAAACCCAATGGAAGATATCAGCTTCATCACCATAGAACCAGGAGAAGGAAATATTATTATACTTCATGGCAATGTTGTATATGGAATCGAGGCTGGTTCTATTGGAGAAGAGACAGCGATTCTACAGTTTGCTTCTGCCAAATGCAAGATCAGAGACAATATACAGGCACTCAACAATGTCTTTTTACCTCCTGTACTGCTTATTTCAGGTACCTATGATGTGTTATCAAGTCCAAATGATGTTAAGAAAGTTATGGTAAGCAACGAAGGTTTCATATTTGTGCCTAAGACCACCGACAATTTGAACCCATTTGCTCCTGCAGAAAAAAATCTGAGCTTGTTCAGTTGGAAAAGTCTTTCCACTAAGTGCAAAATAAAGCATGGTTGTAGGACTTTCAGTTATGGATCGGCTTCCACAGCTATCCTCTCAAAAGTGAGTTTTGAGTACTCTGATTCCAAGTCTGATGGGGCTCGCTTCAGAGAATTTACAAGTGATGACGAGGAGAAAATTGTGATTGTTTTGAGTGGTTCTGTGTTATACTTTTGTGCCGATATGGAAGTGCAAGGATATAGAGAAATGGGCATACTTGAAATTCACGGTTCAATGTATATTCCTGTTGGTGGTTGGCATGCACTTGTTCCTGCCTCTCCTTACAGAAATGCATTTGTTTCTGTCCGTTGGAAAAGAAGAAAGATGGCAACAGGACAAAGGTGGTTTGGATCCACGGGATTTTTTGGGTTCCGGATGATTATCCTGCAAAGTGGTCAGGCATATGATCCTTCCAATGAAAATAACTGTGATGTAATCTTGGTGATGCTCTATGGGAAATCTTTGCAAATGCTTCCTTCAGAAATATCTCTAGAGGAGTCCCAAACATTGTTGATTTCAGGAGGTGACCCATGTCTTCTGTGGAACATTGGAAAAGCTTCAGTTGCTTTTGTTGCAATACACGTGTGTGGTTATGATGAGCAAATTGAGCACCTATTTAATGGGGACCCCAGGGCCTCATCATATTTTAGTGGTGGAGGTAGAATCATGAGAAAAATCTGAGTTCTTAAGTGAGTTTTTTTCCATCAAAAGCAACAGATTTGAGAGTATGTTTCACTCATTTTGAGCCCTGTTTATGTTATGATTAGGAGTCTTCTCATTTGTTTCCAAGAATCAAGCCAGCAGTGCTAATGCCTGTTGAGAAACAAGTTCAGGAGCTCGACATTGATGCCGTCTCTCAAAAGAAAATTGCGCATGACCATATTTGAATATCAAATTTCTGGGAAGGTTATGGTATGGTTATCAATCTGGGCAATTCAATTGTTCAGAAATTTTTTGACTCCGTAATTCTCTACACAAAATTATACTCATCCACTCGTGTGTAAATAACTCTCAAGAAATATGTGCAAATCACAGTTCTGAGTTTTGAGTTTTTTCATATAAAATAACTTGTATAATCTTCTAGAAGTCTGATTTTTTATCCAGTATCTTTCTGGCCAAATGGGATACTCTTTATATAGTTTTCTCAGAGTTGAGATGAGGGACCATTCAAGATGACCGTGCAGCAAAACCTCAGGAGCACTGTCTGATTTTCATATTGCCACTTACTACGGATAGCAGCTAGTTACTGCCAAAAAAAATCAATACAACTATAGTAGATGAATTGCTTACAGATTCTTTTTAACCCTGTTTCCTCCAGTGTAAATCATTTTGAAATTTGTTTCTTCTTTTCTGGTAGTAGCTGCTGCCTCTTAAGGGAACTGATTTGCTTCTATAGTTTTAGAAGTTTGACTACTGCAAATGCCAAACTGTCTTCGTTGCTTTTATTTTTTGGCATATTACACATGATTTAAAGCATTTTGAGTTTAGAAACTGTTGCATTATTTATGCCTTCTTGTGGTGTTTCTATCTGTCAGCGAGGTCATCTCTTCAATTCTCATAGAAGGTGCACTAGATTGTTTGTTTTAAGCTGCTAGATTAATGCTTTCATTAACTTTGATCTTTCTTATACTTGATGAAAAAGCATACATTCCTTGATTACCGTCCCATTTCATTGTTGTGGATTTAAATAAACAATATAAACCAAGACTTAACATATTATGTTTGTAACGGGTAACAAGACTGCTACAACTACAAGTATGTGTATATTTGACTTTCTTAATTAGTTAATCTGGTTCTAAACTTGGGCATCTTCAATTCTGACATTTCACCTTGAGTATGTGATAATCTTTGTAACATGTAAGTTTACACTATCTTCTAGTCCATTCCAAGCTATGACATCTCATATGCCATATAAACAGAGTCTCATCCAGGGTTGATTCAAAATTCTTGGTGAGTAATCTGCAGAATACTATGCTTTAAATATAGGTGGGTCTAATAGGTAGCTAAGGTAGATAAGATCATTTTCACAAAGGTCTCTTATAGTAATAACTCAGCATTAAATCTTCTAGTCCTTTCCATCATGACATCTCATATGTCATATAAACACAGTCACATCCAAGGTTGATTCAAAATTCTTGGTGAGTAAGCTGTATAATACTATTTTTTCCATATAGGTGGATCTGATAGGTAACTGAAGGTAGATAAGATCATTTTCATATAGGTCTCTAATAATTAAGTTTTAAGAAACAATCTATGGCAGCGTAGGTTCCATTTTCCAGTAATCTCGAAAATATGAAGTTGTAACTGCCGTGATAAGGTCTTCTTATTTAAGTAACCTAATATAATATGCCCATGCACATTGTACTGGGTAGAAAGTGTGATCCAAGCAACCTAGAGAATAGATACTAATTAGTCAATTTACCTCTTGCCTAATCTATGTATTCTAAATTCCAATAGGGAATAAGTTCTGGGCTTCATTTGCAGTCAGGAAACAATGTACCCACACTTGGATAACATTGATTATGTGTTAATTTCATTCATTGCAAGATGGCATTTGGGAATTCCCTTTGACACAACATTGAGGCCAGAATTTTTTTCTTAGTGCTCTGGATTTTGATTGGATTTAATCAAAGCTTCCAACCAAACTTGATTCCAGAAGTTCAAAGTAACTTCAGGTGGATAGTCAGTAGGGGAGGATTGTATTGTGTTCACAAAAATACTCTTGTTTTAACACCTTGATATTAAGAGGATACTGATAGTGGAAATTCTTTAATAAACCCATTTCAACTGTTAGTGACTCTGATTCACAATGGGGATCAGATGAGCTTTGGGAAACATATTGATCATAGAAGCAGAAATCTTCATTAAATTGTACGAAATTGTTTCTTGGTCCAGTGGAAAATTTTTTGTTTGAAAAGGTGCATTCTTTTTTTTTCCAGAAAATCAGTCATCCTGATACCAAAAAATCAATTTCTGGCTATGGGTTAGAATGCAAGCTTTTGGTTTAAACTATGTATGCTTTTCAATTGATGTTTCGGAATACATTCAGTGATCCATCATTAGGAAGAGGAACATGCATAATTGGAGTCCAATATAGCCCTAAAAAGAAGGGGAGGTGAGAAGAGACGAGAGAAAAAGATCAAAAATCTAAATATAAAAATGTAAGAATAAATATTTGATTAAATATAATAGATATGTAAAGGTATGGATATGTTAGGTGTATGGAAAATGATCTGGTTTGTTGAGAACAAATGTTTATGAATATAGATATAATTAAAAGCAGATATAAATTTGACAAAATATATAGGTAAGAATAAGCTTTGTTATGCTTATATAGATGAGAATGTATATATAGTTAAATACTCAAAGAGATATGTAAGTAGGATCATGGTATTTTATGTTTATGTGTGTGTGTAAGGATAAACAACTTAAAGGTTTAAATGTAAGGAAGTTTGAAATATGCATAAGAGTTTGTGAGTTAAATTATGAAAATCAATGACTAAAGGAATGAAGGGAGAAGTGTTTAAAGAAGTAATATATATATATACCCTACAAAACCATTGTAAACTTGAAAGTCATTTATAACATAATGTAGAGAAGGGGGATTCGTTGCTCACGAGTCTCTTTATTCTCAAGAGAATCCCAGGGAGCGAACTGCCCAAAACTACCTCAGATTGCAAAGGTGAGAGTTCTAGAATCAGAAGGAGTAGGTCATAGCGGTTTTCTGGACAGACTAGCAAGTTTTCGGTCTAGGATGATAGCGTGGCACGCTATAGTCTCGGAAGTGAGTATCACAAAAAACAACAAAGTAACAACCACTAACAATCTGATTGCTAAAAACTCTTAAGAAAGCAGGAATATGACAAAGTAACAGATAATGAAATGAAGTGAATTAAGAAAAATGTAAGTGATAAAGTGAGAGAATAAAGGATAGAAAATGCTCACAACCAACCAAGCGATAAAGCCTCTAGCAAGTGAATATCTTCAACACTTGTACACATAAGATCGGAGGAAAAATGTTGGGGCTGTTTAGGGGCTTGCTGTAGTCAAACCCCCGTTTTTGTGTTCCCACTTCCATGGACACCCAAATAGATAGAGAAAGTGAACAAAGTAAGCAAATACGAAGTGATAAAAGCAACCCCCACTCAAGGAGGAGAACCTGTATCACAAGATAGATAGATAGATGAAACAGTAAAATGCTTAGATAGGAGATGTGAGGAATACCAAGATGCTTAAAGATAAAAGAAAGGAGAGATATCACCTGCGAGGCTTAAGAAAGCCAAAGAGAGAGAGCAAGATAGTTGCGAGAGCCAAGAGAGTTGAAAGAAAAGAACGTGAGAGCTTAAGGCTGTTGTAACAAGCAAGAGAGTTGTGCAAGCGAGATAGCAAGTGAAAAGAGAGTTTCCAAGAGGGAGAGATCAAGAAGAAGCCCAAATGGATTGAAAAGATAGCATTTAAAGAGAGAAGAGGAGGGAAAATAAGCTTTCCGAGTCGTTACAAGGCGTTCTAGGCCGTTACCACCGACAAAAGCAATTGACAAGTGGCAAGGCACTTGGAAATGGTCGTTTGAATGTCAAAATGTCATAGGATGCTAGCGCGGCGCGCAGACGTCCGCGTGGTGCGCTAGTGTCTAGACACATCACGCTACAAAACGATGAGAATGGGAAAAGCACAAGGTTCGATGCATAGCTGACGTGCAAAGGTAGCTGTTGAAAAGGAGTCTTGAGCATTCTGAGAGGGGAAAAGGCTTATGCAAGGGTTAAAATGAGCCTACACAAATGCTAAGGGAATGAACACAAAAGCAGATGCAAAGATGTAAGTGAAATTGCAAAGGGTGCAATTTTACGACATTACACATAAATGATGAATACTATAAAATATTCATGGTTCAAACTTCAAGCTCAATATTAAAATAATAATATCAAGCTCAACAATTAGTTTCAATCATCAAATGGATTTTTTAAATCATCAATATTATCATCATCATTGACACTAGATGATTAGGAATATTAGATGAACCACAAGCAATATCACTATCATTATCACTTGCACTAAAAGTGTGTTGGCTTTCAAAGTGCAATATGTTGAGAAGTGGATGCATCCAAGTCAGTATGCTCTGGCTCTATAGCCCACAACTTTGTGTTCCCTTCCTTGTAGCCATGTTTTTCGTGCCAAAGGAGATGCAAGTCAGAATGCACATATACTAAGCTCTCTACTCTTTTTGAGTGCAATCTATTGCACTTTATTGAGTGGATGAAAGAATATGTGCTCCAATTCCTCTCAAATGCAAGTGAACTAGGAACCTATGAAGACAAAACAAAGAGATAGAGTTATACATTATTTTTAAATTAAAAAAAAAATTATAAATGAAAGTTGAAACTTTAAAGATTAGAAAATAAAAATTTGTTAAACATACTTGTGATAAAACGTTGATTGTAAGGGGTTATAGGTGTTGAATTGTTGGCCATGGAAGTACCAACAACTGTGAGCATCCCTTTTAATTTCATCATGAAGAGTCTCAATAATTTGACCATTTGTGTGTATAAAAACAATGAATTCACTTGTGACTACATCTTGTAAATTAGGATTAGGAAAGATTCTACAAAATGTTGCCTTGTAACCTTCAACAATTTCAAAATCTCTATATGGGGCAACCTTTATTGACGCAAAAAGAATCTCAACATTGTAGTATTTTGGACCCAATGCAAAAACAAGATGTAGTGGGCTGGTCATTGTGTTTCATCTTTCTTCAATAATTGCATACTTGTTTAATTTTTTTTTCTTCAAGGTCTTTCTCTTTCACATTTATAATATGCATCATCTTCTCAATCATTGAGTTGATGCTGTCATATATCTCTCCCAAGCAAGGCTTGTCCATGTCATTATAACAAATCATGCTCAAAATGGGTTTGGTGAAACTAAGGAGTTACTCCACAATCCCACCAAGAGTCATCTAAGATCATCTGCTTAATATTTGTTGCCCTCTTAATGTTGCTTTGCTTTCGTATAGACCAATTTTGGCTAATCATCATGCTTGAAAGTGTCTCTTGAACTTTCACAAGTCGTCTCAAGACGATTGTATTAAAGGTGAAATGGGTATCAACAACATATTCAAAAATAAGAAAAAAAATAATTAAAACAAACTTTAAAGAAGAATTAGAATACAATCAAATTATGGAAATGTAAAATTTTATACTACTTCAGTTACCTTCAATAGCTCTAATTTTGAAAATGATCTAAAAATGCCTTGCAACATGTGGTGGTTGGTGATGACCATTTGAATGTCCTCAAACTTTGCATACAATTCTTTGATCCAATCAATTTTATTCCCAACCTTTTGTAGCATAAGATTGAGAGAGTGGATTGTACAAGGTGTTAAAAAAATGTGTGAATAGCATTCTTCAACCAACAACCTAATAGCTCCATAGTTCTTTGCATTGTCTACTATGATGTGAACAACATTACAGGGTCCCACTTCCTCAATAGCTGTGATGAGAAAAAAAGGTAATAAATTAGTCATCTTTCAACTGCCCTTCAGCAGCCATGGCTTTAAAAAACATTGTCTTTTAGGGGACATTGCTATGACATTGATCAAAGGCCAATTTTTAATATCTTTCCACCCATCACAAACAATGGACACCTTTGTCTCAAACCATGAATCCCTTATGGACTTCAATGAATTTTCTACAAGCTTGACCTCTTTTTTCAAAAGTGCTATGCACCTTCTCATAACCTAGGCCCTTGTACTCTTTTGGAGCCTCATTATTTTTTTTAATCATTTCTTGCCAATATGGTGAAAAACAACATTGAAAGCCAATTTATAAGTGTAAATACATCTTACTATGTGTTGATTGCAATGCCTCAAGTCTCATTTTGAAACACAGTTTTCAAAGGTCCCTTGGGTTGTAGTGACAAAAAATGGGTGGCTCTCTACCACAACATTGGGTTATATATGGGCATTGGGGGCTTCATTCTCTTTGATCTTCTTTTTTTCTAAGGAGCAATTTGATCTACTGATTGCTAGTTCATCTGCTTGCCCTTGCTCCATAATATATGCTATCACTTGCTTTGATTGCATTGGTACACTATGCTTTCCAGGGAAAGCTTTGATGCTTTGTCTAGGTCACTCGACTATGTGAACTTGAATATTTAATATCACAGCTTTGACAAATCCAAATATAACCCCCACCACTTGAAATTGGTTATATCATATCAACATACTTCCATAGAGGAGAACTTGGATCTCTTTTGAATTTGGTTCAATTTATGGAGTTAAAATTGGCTACCATTATGATTCCTATGACAAGATTTTGTAAACAACATAATCAAAACAAAAAATAAAAAAAAATAAAAAAAATAGATATATAAAACTTAGTTCTTTTGATACATTCATAGAAGAATGAAAGAAACTTAGAAAAACAAAACAAAGTGTTTGTAAAACAAAAATAGAGGGAAAAAATGAAAAAAAAACTTATTTCTTTGCAAAAATATTCTTCTATGATTTTCTTGGCAGCCAATGGACACTTGTAAATACATAGGAATTACAATACAATCTTTGTAAAAACTTAAAACATCATTCTTCAACTCCTTTTGTCAATTCAACAAGTAAAAATTGAATGTTCAATCTGTTGGAATGATATTTGTTTTTGGCAATAGAAATGAGCTAAATGAACTTTTTTTTGGTGTGATATATTTTAGAAGTGGGTTTAAAATATTTTTTAGGATGCCCAGGTCAAAGTTAAAGCAATTTTTTTTTGAAAAATCACATAGGAATTAACGGGTTTGCTTGGGTTCATCCCAGTCGAATTGGATGTTGTTGCCAAGGTTCTTGATTAAATATGCAGGTGAATCGGACTGGATCATGGATCTGGTTTGAACTGGCCTAGATTCAGCCAGTCTGTATGCGGATCTGACAACATAGTTTATGTACAAATGTATATGTGCATGTTTATGCATTGATGTTTATGAATTAAAATGTGAGACACTACTACTAGGAGGATAAAGGAAGAAACGAAAGCAAGGAAGTAGGGATTGAAGACATGATAGATGAAAAAAAATGTAAAACAAGTTTCTGTTTGGTCAAAAAGTGATCAAGCCAGGATGGAAGTGTGACACAAAACTATATATATTTATATGGATGCATATGCTTCTATATAGTGGAATTAATAAAGTGTTATGAATGTGAATGAATCAATA